>PVIY010047726.1:0-17695 GCA_004026745.1 Myrmecophaga tridactyla | reverse complement strand
CTATTGAAGTGATTATAGTTGTAAATTTTAAATAATTCCTGAGCAATACTTAGGCCTTTAAGACCTAGACACTCAAACTTAGGAATCAATGATTAAGATGAAAGTTTTTCCATTGTCGATTACTGATAATATTTTTATATATAAACTTTGTACTACATATTTCAAAGTCTCCACTCCAAGCTCAGTCACAGGGTAAACAACTGTGAAAAATATCTAGCAGGGTCCGTCCTTCTGAATATTCTCAAGCTTACACATTTAACAAGAACATCAAGTTAATCTTCTGAATATTTCACATGTTACTTTTCATAAAGCTTGTTGATGTTTACCTTATTTAACATGCTTAAAAATGGAAAACATGCTCTAGGTAACAATAAACAAATTAGCATTATAAGGCATCTCTATCATCCTAAACGTAAGGGAGTTTATGAGGAAAGTTTGAATAAGGGTTACTACCATTATTTCCTCTAGGTGTCATTCTACCTGAAACTATTGATGGCAATCTCTTATAGAGAGGCAAAGATTAAAGAACTGGCCCATGTTTACAGGCAGAAAGGGTAAAAGAATATTTTTCAGCATTGAGTGAAGCAACAGTGCATGGAATTTAAGAAAGTAAATGTCATTAGGTTGTATGAAGGGCTGGAAACTTGGCAACAGACTTTGCTTGAGAGAGAGAGAGAGAGACACCATCAATCTTATCACTCTTTTTTTTTTTTATTTTTTATTTTTTTAGACCTAGGATAGAACAGAGAGAGTGAGCCAGGTGCAGCTAACGGAGTTGATGGTGAGAAGGAGAGGTCTCTCTCAGGTTGGAGAAGGTAGCGAACAAAGGGCCTGCGTGCAGCACAAGTGAAGTGCTCACACAAGACTCACTACCGAGCATTTACTACTTGCAAGAAACCTGGGTTGGCCATCCCCACCAATAAAGGACGTGACAGCAGCAAAAAAAGAAAAAAGAAGACAAAGGAGAAAGGACAGCACAAGCAGCTCAAAAGGAAATACACGAAGGGAGCTCTGGACATCCGGCTGTGATAAAGAAAAGGAGCAAGACCGGAGAGCAGGGAAAAGTCAAGTCTGTGAGTTCACATCGCAATTGAGGAAGGGGTGCAACGGTCCTGGAAGTACTGCAATACCAGATTGATGCGTGGAGTGGACGGAGCAAACTCCTATTCCATCTCACTGCTCCAAAAATCCATTTAGTATATTGTGCTTGGATAGAGGACATATCAGATATTAAACTGATAAAAACAGATACTACACTTGATCTTAGCCAAAAGGCTGAGAAGCGATTAATCTTATCACTCTTAATAGTTAGCATATAGAAGCGATATCTGGACATTTATGCTTCTAAGACCACAGCCAGCTAATTTTTGTTTAATGCAATCTACAAAAATGAGATGAGAAGGAGTGTATTAAACTCTCAAATGCTCGGAAATTCCATTTAATTTTCCCTTGTATTGTTACATATTCAGTATTTTAAATCAATGACGATGCCACATTTCCTAAACATAAAAAGACAAAATTGGAACATGTTGTGAAAACATATTTGGTATAAAAAGGCAGTAAAACTATTTATAAAAAACATTATTGAGCTCTCATCAATGAATGCCTTTTTCAAGGTCTGAAGAAAACACTGCAAGTATATCCATAAATGCAAAGACAAATATAGGAAAATACTGAAACACATTTTGAATTTTAATAATTGCACACACATTTTCTCCATGTTAAATATTGACTGTATAATGACTTCCTATAGGAATCCACAGGATGCTAAGTAAAGCTGCTGGAGATTGTCTTTAAATGTTTCATTGATTGAGGTAAGTACAGAATATAAGCAGTTGACTAAATATTTCAAATAGAGGAGAGCATATGTTGAAGAATTCATTTATAGAATAGCTAAATCCACATTTTGTTTTGACTTATATTTTAGACTCTAGATGGGGATTTCGGGATAGCATTCATTTTTAATTTTTTTAAAATTCTCATTTTCAGCAGTTTTTAAATTTTTAAAGAATCTATTATTAGATTAAATTTTACTTGCACTTAGTGTAAAAAGTCAAATGCTTCTAGTAAGTTTGCTATAAAAATAACAGATGTCCACCCTTATCCTCCTCCATTTTAATTCATTGCTTTTCTTTGATGTTTTCAAATGATATGATAACATTGCTGTTTTCAGATCTGTTTAAACAATCCTTTACAAAAACCATCTACTTTGATTTAGAAATCAAAGGAGTTTGATTAGAAAAGTTTGATTCGAAATTTACCAAGATTCCTACTATGAAAAATGAGGGCTTAACTCTTTTTTCTTCCCCCTCAGTTTACCTTCTACAATACATTTCCATTCCATCTATCCTTTCTCCAAAGTTGTATCATAATTTTAAACTGATATTCATTGTTATTCATAGTTGAACAAGGTATTAAATTATGAGGTGTTTCCTTTCCTACAGAGCTTTGCTTTTCCCTAGTGTTAGTTATTGTCCTTTTCTTTCATACTTTAGTTTCCTACTTAAAACTAATTCAACAGTAAAATCCATGTTGATGTTGTGCACATCCACCATGAAATTTCAAACATGTCAAAAATTGAAAGCAATTTTTAAACAAAACTTCTATCAAAGAAATTTTTCATTGATTTTATTTACAAACACTCCATATCACACCAAACATACCCTCCTCCTCCTCTCGTTACCTCTCACCTTTCTGTCTCTGCATATTTTGCTTCTTGACATATCTTATAATTGGCATTATGTATTATTTGTCACTTATTTTACTAAGCATAGTGTTTTTAAGATTCTTCCACATTGCTCCATGTCTCACTTCATTCTTTCTTATGGCTGAATAATAGTTCACTGTGCACCACCTTGTTTTTATCTATTCATTTGTTAATAGACACTTGTGTTGTTTCCAACTTTTAGCTGTGGTAGACATCGGTTTTTAGCGATGAGATCCTATTTTCACTTTCTTTGGGTATATAACCAGAAGTAGAATTGCAAGTCATGTGTCAATTCTAGATTTAATTTTTTGAGTAACTTCCATATTGCTTTCTGCACTAACTGTACCATTTTGCACTGCTATCCACAATGCATTAGAGTTCCAGTTTCTCTGCCTCTTCTCCAACTCTTGTCATTTTCCTTTTATTATGTAATAACCACCATTGTGATGTGACGTGGTATCTCAATGTGGTTTTGATTTTCAATTCTGTGATGGTTTATGATGTTGAACATCTTTTCAGATGCTTTTTGGCCATCTGTATATCATTGGAAAAATTCCTGTTCTCTCAAAGCTTTTTGACCTTCTGTAATCTTTACTGTTTGTATGCTGAATTTGGTCTCCATTATTTCCTTATTATTGATTCAAAATATTTACCAACCAGTCAGTCATTGAATAATCAAGACCGCCAGAAAGGGACACTGATAAATCAGAACAGATGCTAGCTATAAACACTTGAGATAGTTACATTGGTATAACTTTATCAGTGCATTCCAAATGGAATATTGGACAGTCATTCTTTGTCTTCCTTTTTCTTGATTGACTTCATTATTTTGGAGGTGCCTATCCTCCAGGGATAGCCTGAGAAAAGATGAATATGACATATGTATTAGGATGTCTTTCATCTAAAAACTGTTTACAGTCTGGGTTTATAATGCTAGATTGAAAGTAATTTTTCTCCAGAATTTTAAAGAGATTATACCTTCATCTTCCAACTTCACATGTGGTTTTCCCTTCCCTGAATTCTTTCAGCATCTTCTCTATTTCCTAATTGTCCTAAACTCTTACAATAATATGATTTGGTGAGGCTTTCTTTTAATCCACTGTCCTGAGTACTCATTGAGTCATTTTAATCTAAACTCTATAGTTTTGAAAACATTTCTGAAATATATATTTTTATTTTTACCTTTATTTTTTTGTATGCTGTGTGGTGGGAGTCACATTTCATTATTTTTCCATGTGAGTATCCCATTATCGCACACCATTTATTGATTTTTGGGGGGGAGGGGTGGAAGTTCATTGGTCAGGAATTGAACTTTTGTGTCTCCTGCTCAGCAGGCAAGAATTATACCGCTGAACCATACTTGTACCCCTGAAATATTTCTGTCATTCATTTCTACCTTATGATTACTATCTGTTGACTATTATCTGAATATTACAGTTCTTGACTATAATCTTTCTTTTCTTCTGTTTTTAGGGTAATTATCTTCTTGACTAGATGCTGTATTTTATTTTTAACATTTTCTCCCCGTTTCCCCACATCTTTTAAAAATTTGGGAGTATTTTCTGGAGACTTTTAATTATACCTTTCAATCTTCCTATGGGGTTTTAATTTCTGCTATCACGTTTTAATTTCTAGATTTGTTGGTATGTTTGCTTTTTGGCTTTCTGAACATTCCCTTTTAATTTCATGCCATTTTTTTCATGGTTTCAATATCATCTTTTATATTATTGAGCATATTAATAACAAGCTTTATGTTCTGTTTTTTTTTTCAGTCTACTGTGTTTCCTCCATTTAAAAAAATTTTTTTTGTTTCCTCCATTTTTTTAAACACTATTTGTTTTTGCCTCTCTTTGTCAAAAACTGCTTTATCCAGTTTTCTGGTAATCTTTGAAAACCTATTTATATTTGTAAGTTTATATAAATCTTGCTTTATTTATAAAAATATTTAGTGTTTTATGTCTGAGAACTTGAGAACTCTCACCCTACAAGGTGGAGCTTGTCAGCTGTAAACTTTGTTGTAGAATGAAAGCCTTAATAGCAGCATCTAAATATTTTCAATCAGACTCATTAAATTGTTATTTTCAACTAGCAGAAGACAAGCTGACTGCCAAAATACCAAGAGGCAGGTGGTGAAGGAGCTCCTGGCTTTCAGTATGGAGTTTGCATTCCGATGTTTAACCGCCCTTCCCCTACCATTGATTCAGTGGTACTCCTGCCTTCAACTATACCCGCTGTTCCCCAGGCCAGAGTCCCTCTCTCTCCCTCTCTCCAGAAAATGAGCTTAAGAGGAGAACTAGGGCTCTAACTGCCTCTTAAACTGCTTACAACTATTTCTCACTGTAGTCACCATCTTTACCCCCAGCTCCCAGGAGTACCTGATGCAGCTAATTCCTGAGGCTATGGCGAATTCTGTAATGTCAGATTATTCTTAGCTTTTACTACTAGTGATTTAGAGTATTCCTCAAGTCTTAAATTCAGGTGTGTTAATTCAATTTCTGCCCGTCTGTCTGCATTCTGGCTTTTTAAATTCATTGCCTTTGTCTTCTTTTTAGCTCTTGCCATCCTTGAACTTTTGTTTCTTTAAGATATTTCCCTTAATTTTCATTTCAGAAGGATTTTGCTACACAGTGAAAATAAACCCAAGTATTCAATCTACCATTTTAGCTGAAAATCTCCAAATCGTTTTACTCATACAGAAATTGGATACGGTATCAAATGTATTCTACCCATTAAAAAAAAAAAGAAAACACCAGAAATTTAATTTTGCTAGGGACATTTATTCTACTAATTCTATTAATAAGCCTCTTATTTAAAATTAATAATTGATAACTGACATGGAAGAGACTAAATATCAAGTGAGAATACTAGAAGTCCAAAACAAATAAAAATCCAACACATGTAAAAAAAAAAATAAAACACAAAGAGGAAAATAAGGTAAAGAAAACCTAGAGAATTTCTAACCACATGAAAACTCGGAAAAATCAAGACAAGTTTAGCATTTCCTGCTTTGTATTCCTCAGTGTTTCATCTTTTGCCCTCTCAGAAGAGATCTGTAGTTATTGATATGTGCCAGTTAATCTGAAAGGCAAATGTAAGCTCTGGCTCTCATGCTTTCTGCTTTTCTTTTTGGTGATTTATGAAACCATATAGTACAATTGATTAGCATATGATAAAATATACTACCAGTGATATATAAATCAGCCTTTCTAGGTTTCATTCTCAGAATAATTACATCCCTTAGGGAAATCCTTTGAAGTTTTAGAATATTGGGTAAATTGAAATTTGATATATCAGTGATCAGAAACACTAGTTTTATTGCCATAGTCATGAAAGGGTAAAAGATATATTTAATAAACATAGCATTAAATAGAGCTTGACTATCATAGTTTTAACATCTAAGATTTTATTATATGTGCCAAATTGGTTAGGAATTTAATGAAAAAAGTACACGTTTTTAAAACTATAATCTTAAAAGTCTATGATATTGTGATTTTATAGTAATTTAGTTAACTCACAAACTTTTTGTGCCTGTAAAGGATTTCTTATCAAAGAAATGAGATCATTCCAGCTCTGAGTGATTGCAATTATTATCATACTGATAAAACAACTTTTAAGATACTTTATAGCTTACAAAGTATTCTTAGATGTATTATTTCATTGATAAAATTAATCTACGTGGGAAAACCCTTTATAAATAATCCTCAGTCTGCGACTGAGGGAATTGATGTTTATAAAAGTTAAAGTTCTAGGTCAATGTTTCATGTAAAAAATGATGCTCCTTTTATGGCTTTTTATTGTCCACTCTGCTTCAAATAAATAATAAAGTCCCTCCACATGCTTTATTACTTTAAATATTCATTAGCTAACTTGTCTCTACTGCACTGTTCCAGAAAATTACCAATAGACATATATTTATATAAACACATGTATGTATATTATAAATACTTGTGTATTTATTATTTTAGCTATGTCATTTTGATGGTAGAGACAATGGAGACAAAGAGAAATTAAGAAACCTTTTCAGAATCACACACTAAGGACTGGGGTAGACTTCTAACACAGGCAGTCAGGCTCCACTGTCTTCTCGAATAAATGTTGCAGTACTCCCTTTGCCAGTTAAATGAAACTCCTTTCCTGCTAAATATTTTTTTAGTAAAATAAAATGTAAAAATATTTGTTTTCTTTTTCCTACCATTGAGCACAAGTACATTCATGGATTGTAGAGATGGAAAATAAGAATCAACTAAATTTACAGTGTGACCACCAACCACAAAACTGACGCAGAGAAAGCTGTATGCGGGTCTACATAAGAAATCTGGCGCTTGCATCTACTTTTAGTTATCTCTTTGTATACAATGTTAAAAGGTTTAAAATTTTTATACATTTGGGACTGTAATGCAAAATAATAAAACTGAAATGTGTCATTAATAAAAGTGAGCTTTCGGTAACTTAAGTTCACATCTGTTTTCAAATGTAATTGGAACTATGACTGGGAATTTTGATGTTGCTTTAAAATGACATAAACATTTGATACATATATTTTAAAAGAACTAAAATTTTTACTGCAGTCTGAAAGAAAAAAGAAATAGACATATTCGTGAATCATGTGGCTGATCACTTTTTTACATTTTCTAATACAATCTCTGGTGAATATGCTATTCCTTTCCAGGTTGACTTTCAATTAAGTACAAAAAAGTAGAATCCAGCAAAAAATAAAAATTTGTAGAGGAACAACTGATTTTAATTTCTTCGTCTAACTTTTATGTCACAAATTTGCGAGCACCTATGCTGAGAACTTAGTGGAAATGGAATGATTTCCAAAAACCGTATTGGATTTGGATGTAAACTCCTTTTGCAGAAAAACTACAAAGAGCTAAGATTAAAGCCTCTCATGATACCTTGGTATTTGGAAGCCCAGGATCTGTAAAATTTAAATATTATTCTGAATCATTCTGTGGACATGTGTTGAATGAATTTCAATAGTTCCTCAGAGAATCAAAGTAGCAAGACATTTGAGAATTGCATTTCCAGTTTTGCCTGATAGAACCATTTTGTTTGGCTAGAATATCACACAAGACCTATACAGCTTTCCTCTAAATATAATCCTCGTCATGACTTTGATAAGCAAAACAAATCAAATAAGCAACAGTCTCTTAGGGCAACAGCTTGTGTTGAGTATCCATAAGTGATTTCTAAAGAACGATCAGACTCTAAGAAACTACTTTGTGTGGATTCCCTTTCTCCCTTGGGTACCAGATCACTTCCAAGGCAATCAGGTGTCTTGGCATTCATTTGACTTATGGAACTATCAGACTTTTCATATCCCCTGTGGAGCAGTCACTTAAGCATAGGATTGAGTCCATCGTGTTGTTTCCGGCACTTTCAACATTTTGGTTTTTTTCCACAGTATGAAAATCCTGCATATATAACATCTGCATGAACTCTCACTCTTCATCTCTCTCCCACTCATTTTCTTTCACACACACATATGAAAATATACTCAAAGCCTCATGCAAACATAAGAGCTGCATATTAAAACCAGATCTCATTTGGACAGATCTGTGCAAGATATAATTTTTGTATTAACATGATATCAATCATGTCACACACTCAAAGTTCAGTTTGACATATGAGATCAAGGATACAAAATGCTACCCAAGGACAAACATTCAAAAATGTGTTTGGGGGGTAAGGGGATAGTACTTTTTATAAGTTAAACCACACATGGAAGTCTGGAAATAATAGAGAAAATTTGAGAAGTGTTAGGGACTTAAGATTGTTTTAAATCAAATGAAGAAAGTATATATCTCTGTTAAAATTATCATATTATTAATCAAACTATAGGCCACTATAAAAACAATATTTCCAACTATATAATGAGACAGTTCAACTTTAAAAAGATTTTAAAAAAACCTTCAAGTTTCTCTTGTTTAGTAGTCTTCTGTCTTGTATCTCAGAAACATTTTCGTGTTCTATAGGTAAGGAACTATTTTTTTTCTCCCACTAGGTTCTATTATTCAAGTCAAAATTCAATTAAAAATAATTTTGAATTAATTTTATGCTGCTTCTTTTTCCAATTTTCATTGTCTTGCAAATATTTCAAAGTTCTTGACAGAAAACCTTCAATCTGAAAATATGATGATATTTAATATATTAATTTACATATACACAGTCAATGGATATAATGGTTATGTCAAGAAAAGAACTCTTTTTTTAAGGCAGCAAAGTATACCAGACATACTTAATATTGCCATTGGAATTGGAATAGAAACAATCTACCATATGATGAGATTATTGTTTTTTGTCTTTTTTTAATAATAAAAAGAGTGAGAATAATATGTCTGAATTATATATCTTCTTTAAATCTGTAAATGAATAATATGTTAGCTCATTTTATAAGAATGATGAATACAAGAGTTAATTTTTTGACAAGTCAGCTTCACCCATAATATATATTATGAATCAATAGTAATGTTCCTTTTTAACTACTGAATAACTCCCATTTTCAATGGCATGTTTAAAATGTTAAGAACAGTTTTACCCAGTATTCTAATGAAACAACATGGACTCTCCATTTACTTCATCCTATTTAACATGTAAATCAGTAAGGCTTATTATGTTGTCATAAATATATTCAAAATAAATTCCATAATCTCATGTCATTAAGGAAATACATTATTTTTAATTTTAAGGATGAAACATTATAATACTATGGTAAGTCAGTGTATTTCCAGAGTTGGGAATTAGACCTTATCTGAAAAGTAAACCAAGTTATCAAATAAGAATAAAACCATTCTAAAACTCTTGCAAGTAAGATTATTAAGCATTCATTGGATACCAAGTAACATTATCTTATTTAAACTGCAAGATGATATATGCATCTATGAATGATAATCATGATTACTTGACTTAAAAGAATAAGTGACAAGATTAAGTCCATGAAATACAACTAATGTCACTGATTTACAAAAGTAAATTAAGAAGATATAAAACTTCTGATCTATATATGCTCAGGAAATATCTCTATTAGATGTCTACAACCTAGTTAGAAAAGAATCAAAGGTATATATCAAAGACAATTGCTTTAAACATGAAAAAGAAATTGGTAGACTACTGAGATACATATGTGATGATTTTCTAGATTGGTAAAAAGTTTGAGATCATAGCAATGCCTCCACTCAAAATATCCAAGAAAAGATTCCACAATCAGACAAATCCATATTTTTCTTTGTTTTAAGGTAAAGATGCTATCTGATGTATAGATATAATAACTGATCCCTTGCATTCCTTCTCCAGTGAAAGGTATGCAGAAAATAGTTTCTGGAGAGAGAGGTCAGTTTAAATGATTTAAAATGAAATAACATGAAATAAGAAATGTACACTATTTAAAGACAAAAATGGGTTGTGACATCAAAAAAACAATGCCATGGTTCATTTAATTTTTCATCCATTTAACAAATATTAATCGAGCTCCTATCATGTGCTTGAACCCTTACAAAGCAATGGGGAACGAGCAATGAACGAGACTTTTTTCCACCTTCAGAAATCATATATTCTTTCATGAGTATGTTAATTATGAGTCTGAGAATTTTGTAAAGGATATTAACAGAACACCAAAAGCACACATTATACAGAGGATGACAAAACTCTGTATGTCCTCCGTGATATTTGTTCCCAAACAGTTTCCTTATAAACCATCCTTACAGCAAGTTCTCCTGTATTTAACAAATACCACTGCCAAGACTCTTCTTTATCTTACAAAAAATGCCGTGGGAATGTATATGGCCAATTCTCCTTTTCCTCAATGAAAACGGACATTAAAGAAACAATGGAGGCACATCATTATCTTCCAAGTATCTCCCTTTCGATTTCTTTCAGGCCATGCAACAACAAAAATGTTCCAACCCTGTTTTGAAAGAGTTACTACATTTTATTTAGTGTTTGACTTACTACTAGATGCAGGAGGAAGGACAGCCTTTTGAGATGTAATCTGCCAAATGCTTTCAAAGAGCCATGGATGAAAGCAGTGCTATCAAACTAGAGGGGAATTCTCTGCTTTTCTTAGATTTCTGCTTACGAAATTGATGATAATTTTGTGAAATGATTTTTTCCATGATGAGTATGAAAGACTTTTTGATTAACAAATCTATGGCAACATGCACTGTACTTTACCTCATCCCCCTTTGATGTTGAGGGGAAATGCAAACACTCTTATTATCAATGGTCCCAGAAAACTGTTTCTTCAAAAAGTTTTGGGCCAGTAACATTTCACAAGAAAAATAAGAAGTCATTATTAGCTGCTACATACCAAAAGATCACCAAAACTCTTTGGTATAAAGTGTGCAGTTCAAAAGCCATGGGTGCAGCAACTGAAATTTCTTCTGCAATGATGACATGACACACTTATTTTTCAAGCCTATGCCTCCCACCTTGACAGTTTGCTGATAAAAGCAAGTTATGACTTATGACTTTAGTAGTTTCCCATTAAGACTTCTATTCCCTTTAAGCAGCAGAGTACAGCAAAGCAACCAAGTCAACATAACACTCAGATATCATAGCATTTTAAAAGGCCAATGCTGGGTATAAATGCCAGAGTAGCAAGACACAAATTGAAAGATCTATCTCATCTTGTCTGATATTGTGAAGTGTAACTTGATTTTATTTCATAAATGTTCTTTGGTCTTGTCCTTACCAATTGAGAAAAATGTTAATACTTATATAATAGATATAAATTATCCAGTGAACAAAATGAAGTCTCCCCCCAACCTGCTATATGCACCACAAATGAAATTTTATTAGATCATGTTTATTTTATTTAGCGCTAAATAATTTTAAAAGTATTCTGGTAATACATTAACTGTACAACATAGTTAATATATAATAAATGCAATGCTTTGTAGTATGATTTGGAAAAGGTAAAGTGGTTTATTTACTCTTTAAAAATTTTTAAACATGAATAATTAAGAATATAGTATTTTTGAAGATATTCTTCTTTCTGCAATGTGCATTTAATGTGTTTTCCCCTGATTTATTTACATAGCTTCTACATGGAAACACTGAGAACAGCAAGACATTGGGAATGGCAGACATATTTAACTCATAAAGTTCCAATTTTATACTCGCCCCCACCATCCATCAGTGTAATCTCCTACTAAAATCTTTGAAATTCATTGTTATTTGTATCACACAGTTTTTCTTTCTTCCCTCACTTATTATGGTTCCTCATCTATAAAATAAGTTAAAAATTACCAACTCTAAATTAAATATGTGCAAATCCCTACTATGGCATATAGTACATACTAAGCACTATGTTATGTTTAGGTAAATATCAACACACATGATGAGATAGAAATTTATTATCACTTGTTATTGTAATTATCATGGTAATTATCAAAAATAACTGCATGCTTAAAATGGCCTTCTATTTCTATTTTCATTTTGAAGTTCCTGAGAACTGAACTGTCACTGTTCTTTTAGGAATTTCAAGGCTTTTTTTATGGGTGTATGTGTGTGATCTATGACAGTTGAGCACCCATTCTTCTAGGAAAGGATGAAGGGAGCTTTTCTGTCCAGGAAATGAACCTTATTTGGTAAGGAGAGAGATTAAGTCAACCGGTTCCTCAGACCTACCTTTTTATAGTGAACTTAAAAGTTTAAAAATTTCTGAGGGCTGAGGACACCTCAAATAAGAGAAACCCAAAAGTCCCAAGGAGAAAGTTTTAATAAGCATGCCCAGATTGGTGGCATGAGCTCAATAGCCAGGCGTATCTTGGTACAACATTTGATCCTTCTCATCCTGTGTCAAAGTAAGATTCAGGTAAAAATGAGAGCACTCATAGATACAGACTGAAAGACCTACATGAAATCAGATGGAAATTCTAGGAAGGAAAGATATTTAGGAGACTTGTTGTCATTATGATTTGGACAATAATGAAGTGGCCTTATTGTGAAACTTCAAATTTTATTAGATGACATAGAAGGCAACATATTATGTGTGTTTGTTTATACATTGTGTGTATATTTCCAAAAGTAGTATTTTTTCCCAGTAACCCTTTGACCACTTTCAATAAAAAGCAAACTTCTATCTGTATTAGTGGGATTTACTTTGTGAATATTTTTTTTTCACATATGATTCCAAGTACAAATTTGAAGCTTTTAGCTAACTATTTGAAACACTATGCTCAATTGTCATGTTTTCTCATATGTAGTGCATTATCGTCTGTTTAATTTCACATTGCTATAAAAACAGTGGAAGCATGCTTGGCTTTTTCTAGAATTGTTTACCCATAATGTGCATAATGTATTATGAATTTTGAGTTTATTTTTAAAATTCTCAAATACATGAAAATGTTTCAAAATTCATACCAATTTACCCTCTCTTAGCTCTGATATGAAACCTCTTCAGTTTTCCAGGCCTAATATTCATACTTGGAACAAACCAAATTTATGATTTCCTACACAGATTATGCCATCTATTGCCAACTACTTATTTCCAACAAGAATTAGAAATGATATTAGAAGTATGTCCTAATTATAGTTAGTAATTATTCCAATTTCAATTACTGCTTTACATTATTTCATATGGGGAAGAAATTTTATATAAACAATATAAAACCAAACTTTTCAAAAATTAAAGCAGGTTTACAAAGTAAAAATTGTACTTTCACATATACTAGACTTGAATGAAAGAATTACTGACTCACGACCGCTAAATACAGCTAGAGTTCAGTTAGGCCAAGCACTAGTAATATAGAATGACTTACCGAAAATTGAGAGGTTTCTTTAAAATAAAAGAGCAAAATAATTTGCAATAATTTTTAATTCAATCTTATTACTGATAAATTGTCTAATAAATAAAAAACATTAAAATAGATTTTATCTTGTAAATATCACATATATTATGTGCTGTAATTAACTAATATAAAGACTCAATATTACTAATTAGAATATTGATTAAACTTCTTTTGTCATCCAGTTAAAACTAATTCTTAGACATCATTACTATCCTTTAAACTATCAAATAAATTGACAATTTAGACATGGCAACATAGTGTTATTTACTGATCATAAACCATCTGTGACTCTTCTGGACAAAATAAAAAGAAAAGTCATAATATAAATATGTCCAGCTATGTGAATTCAAAATTGAATTTGCAATAATAACGAATCCTTCCTGTTTCACTTTGGGAACAACTCTCTAGACCAGTTAGAAATACTGTTTTTAGGCTAAATGATGTACTAAAATGAGGGGGTATGATGGGCCCTTTGGTAAAGGTCACATGATCAAATACATGATCACTCCATTTACAAAAAAGAAATATGTTTTCCTCTCGTTAGCCCTGAAGACTTAGACTCATTGTGGTTTACTGAGCTTCATTTAGTTATTGTAAATATTGCTCACTATCCCATAGAGGATTTTTTCACAATCTAAATGATTAAAAAATGATACGTATTTGTATTAATGATGGTCATTTTTAAACTAACCCCTTATTCTGAATTCTGGCACAAAGGTAGTCTTTTTTCTTAAGTTAATGGAGCACAATTAGCATTTTTATTAACATTGATCTCCTTTTAGCTTGTCTAGCAATATTGTATTCTAAAATTTATTGCATTTCTAAGACAAACCTGAAGCTTTTTGAAATAATAATTGTAATTGTATTACAAAGATTAATATCTCCGAGGTTGATTTTACCAATTAAACGTAAAAGTAATTATGAAAAATGTTTAACAGTTCATCCAGTCTTTGAATTCCATGATCCCTTCTATAGACATGAGCATTAATTATTCAAATAAGAATGCTTACTAAATTTCAAACCAAAAGTAGGCAAAGCCACAATCAAATTAAGCAGGAGGATGTGTGTACATACCTATACATATTATTTCTCACTCAAAAATGGAAATATGATATTGAATATATTGGTCAAATATCTATTTTTTAATCTAAATAAAAACAAAACAAAACATATTTTGTTGGGTCCTGCTCATATCCATCTATAATCTCTGGGGATACTCAAATTTAAGATGACCTTACATTTATCATCAGTTTATTTATTAAAAAAGGAATTAATACCGTTGTGAGAAATTTCTCAAGTTATTACAACTATTATTTAAACTTTTGTTCTTTTCTCTAACAAATAGAACTAGGAAAATTGGGAGAAACTAGATATAAGGAATTATTTTGTAAGTACCATAACTTTTCAAATGGCAATAAATATCATGGGAGGGGATGCTTTTAAACAATAAATTTTCTGAAGTGAGGTTCAGATTGAAATATTTTAAAAAATATTTTTAAAATATTTAAGTACAAATCACTACATCTGTTGATTTAATCAATCAAAAAAATTGTATTCTTTTAAAATATGTTATACAGTGTGGAATAGATATCAGGGAACGTAGATGTAAAACAGTTTTGACCTCAAGAGGCTATTGCCTAAAACGGCATGCATACATAATAACACAAATGTACAACAGAGTGATACATGCTATAATAACATTATATTGGAACACAGAAGACGAGAGTAGAGGTAAGGGAAGAATCCCTGAAAGAATAAACATTCATATGAATATTGCATGAACATTAGGCACCATGCAACCTTAAAAGAATCAGGACATATTCCAGACAGAGAAATTAGCATAAATGAAAGAATAGCAAAACAGCACAACACACTTTGGAACAACAAATATTTTGGTTAGCTCTGTGTGTGTGTGTGTGTGTGTGTGTGTGTGTGTGCGCGCGCGCGCATTTGTGCATGTGTATGAGAATGGTAGCGCTAACGGTAAGTCTGAATGCCTGATTATAAAAGCAAAGGCAAGGCTATGTTGGTTTCTCGATTACCAAACCAAGGAAAATGATAGGAATTCACGAAATATACTAAAAGAGAAGATAAAATAATGACAGTTCTGAAAGTAATAATAAAAGGAACCATTTCCATTTATTGATGTCTTGTATATTTTGGACACTGTACTAGTGTTTTATAATCCTGTCTTTAAGAAATGATGCTATTGCAGTTAATAGTAAAGAATATATTGTCCGAACACCTGGATTCCAATCTCAGTTCTGCACTTTTTTTGTCTGAAATTGGCGCATATGGTTTTTAAGAGCATGGACTCGAGTCAAAATGCCTATTTGAATCTTGGCTTTATCACCTGTTAATTGTGTGAATTTTGGCAATTACATAATTACCCCATGTCTCAGTTTCCATATGGGTGTATTAATAGTCTCAATCTCATAAACGTGCTGTGATGTGTATACAAAACATTTAGCTTATTGCTTGCCCCACAGAAGGTACTCCACAAACATCATTGACCATAGTTGTTTTTGTAATATTTGTAATGTTCATATGCTCTGTAATTATTTCCAAAGAAGGAAAGTGAATCCCAAATAAATAATGCCTTCAATGGCACACAGCAAATAGGAAGTAGAAAATGCATTTAAACTCAGCCAAATCTTATTAGGAAGTTTGTAATATCTCATAATTTTCAACTGTCTTTCAAATCAGATGTGCTTTTGGAATATTCATTCATGGAGGTAGGCTTCAGAAAAAGAAGATTAAAGGTAGCAATATCAGAAATTGGCTCTTTCAGAATTCAAAGAAGAAATTTAAGAGTGGCTGAACTATGATGATGGAATAGAGAGGAATATAGAGAGAGTCTAGACTGTATTTAGGTATTGAATGTGTAGGTCAAGAAGAGTATATTGGAGACCTCTTGTGAACCACATCAAAGTCTCTCTTCCTTGCTTTTTACCCTAACTACTACTCCACTGAATAACTGCATGACATTTTGAAGGATGGTCATGCTCTTTCTTATACAGGGTTTTACCTCAGGCGTGCTCTTCCTATTTCTAGCATCTTTACGAGAACCTAGCTGGAACTTACTCAGGACTTATATATATATATATATATATATATATATATATAAAACCAAGAAGTATAGGGAAAATAACACTTACAGATTCACCAACAGCCAATGGAAAAAAAGAATGATGAATATTTGTTTTCTTTTCTTGTTCCATGGTGCAAAGTTCGGAAAAACATATTTTGAAGGTTCTGAAATCCCCTGGAAAGATAGAATAATAGTTGCCTGCAATGGAAATCAATTCAAGAACTCATCTTTAAATTGGTTCTCCCTCTTTCCTTTGCATTCATGCATCCTATTCTGGCACTGTTGCTCCTTAGAATCATGTTCCTAAAGAATAGTCCAAAGGGTAGGTAATGCATACCTTACAATCTGCTTACAGGGTAGACCAGGCTAAGATAGAACAAGAGCTAGAAAGAGACCTAGATTATTAGCCTGGTGATTGACTGGCATCATAGGTATATTACCCAAGGGTACAGAGATCATAAAAATGGTCTCTGGGGGTGGGCCACTGTGGCTCAGTATGCAGCGTTCTTGCTTGCCATACCAGAGACCCGAGTTCAATTCCTGGTGCCTGCCCATGCAAAAAATAAATAAATAAACTCTTTGGACCAGTATTCCTATGAATATAGAACCAAACTACCATCAACAAGTATTTAAATACAGATGTTCTTCACAGCATTATTCATAATAGCTTAAATGGGGAAGCAATCTGAATGTCTGAAAACAAATGAATGGGTAAACAAATATGGTATATCCATACAATGGAATATGATTTGACTGCAAAAAGAAATGAAGCACTGGTAAATGAATGACGATGTTGAGTGAAATAAGTCATATAGAAAAATAAATATAGTGTGATTTTTCTTATGTGAAATATTTAGAATAAGTAAATTAATGAGACAGAACCAGAATAGTGGTTACCAAGGCTGGGAGAAGAGGAGAACAGGGAGTTGTCACTAAATGAGTATTAGTCTTGGGTTGGGATGATGAAAATAATACAGAAATAGATCGTGGTGAAAGTTACACTGTATTGCCAAGTACTTTATGTCAAAGATTTGTCAGCTTAAAATGGTCAAAATGATGTTTCTGTTATATATATTTTACCACAATTAAAATGAATAGATAATT
>PVIY010047725.1:0-17708 GCA_004026745.1 Myrmecophaga tridactyla | reverse complement strand
GCTAGTTTACAGTTCTAAGGCCAAGAAAATGTTCCAATTACATGTCTATAGAAATGTCCAATCTAAGGCATCCAGGAAAAGATACCTTGGTTCAAGAAGGCTGATGAAGTTCAGGGTTTCTCTCTCATCTGGAAGGGCACATGGCAAACATGGCATCATCTGCTAGCTCCTTCTGGTTTCCTGTTTCATGAAGCTCCCTGGGAGATGTTTTCCTTCTTCATCTCTGAAGATCGCTGGCTGGTGGACTCTGCTTCTTGTGGCTATGTCGTTCTGCTCTGCTCTCTCTGAATCTCTACCTTTCTCCAAAATGTTTTCTCTTTTATACGACTTCAGAAACTAATCAAGACCCACCCAAATGGATGGAGACACGCCTCCAGCTAATCCAGCCTAACAACCACTCTTAACTGGGTTACATCTCCAGGGAGATGATCTAATTATATACAGTATTGAATAGGAATTATTCTACCTTTATGAAATGGGATTTTGATTAAAACATGGTTTTTCAAGGGTATATATATCCTTTCAAACCAGCACAACAGGTTGCCACAAACCTTCAATTTGTAAAAAAAAAAAAGCATCTGCAAAGTGTAATAAAATGAACTATGCCTGTAATGCAATGTACACTTGATTTTTGCTGTCAGAAAAAAAGGATTGAGATCACATGTTCTAAAACTAAAATAATTATTTGTGGAAATATCCTCAAAAGTAATTTACATCCAGTAACAATACCAGGTTAGTTTCTTTAGTTAATACTTTTTGCAACTAATTCTTCCAAGTAGATTTACTGGCCAGCCATTTTGCTAAAAACCTTATCATGGGAGCATTATTCAGATGTGTGCATAGCCAGAGTGAGCAATTGATAATTTCTTCTTTGTAAATTTTTCAATTCAAATTTTCATCATCATTTTCTGATAGAGTATTCAAGGGCCCAGGCAAGTGAGCAAATGCTCTGTACTCAGCCCCAGGAGATTATTCTCACGTGTTATGAGGGTCCAGGGTTGCCAGTCTGAAATTTCTAAATATTGGTAACATTTTCTTGGAAAGTCATGGACAGCTTAGCAGCCAACTTCCAGCCTATACATAATGTCCTTCCTTTTATTTATGTGCAGTGTTTCTATTCCACAGCCTTGAGAAGTTAAGTCTAATGGAAAGACCTGACCATGCCTTAGACATGGGAAACCGGGAACAATCAGCTCCATCTGCTTATCACTATCAGTGGCAGGATCCTTTCCCCCTGGGGTATGTGAAAGCCCACCCTTGGGCAGCACAGACTTGTCTCTCCAGTCCTACATGAAGTGGGGCCTGTAGAGCTTACATCTGACCCAGGAGTTTGTCTCCCAGGGAAATCAGCCACAAGGGGATCTCTTCCCCTGCTCTTTTGAAACCTCTTGTGCTGTGTAAAAAGGGATCATTTCGACAATGAGATATCTCCTCATTCCTGTAAGAGTAGCTGTTGTTAAAACTACAAATGTTGGAGAAGATATGGAGAAATTGGATCACTTATTTGCTGTTGGTGGGAATGTATATTGGTGTATCTTCTTTGGAAGACAGTTTGGCAACTCCTCAAAAATATTGAATTGCCCTATGACCCAGCAATATCAATACTCAGCATATACCCAAAAGAGCTGAAAGCAGTGACACAAACAGACATTTGCACAGCAATGTTCATAGCAGCACTATTCACAATTGCCACAGATGGAAACAATCCAAGTGCCCATTAACAGACAAGTAGATAAACAAATGTGGTATATACGTGGGATGGAATATTATGCAGCAGTGAGATGAAATAGGTCCCGTAGCATATGACAGCATGGATGAGCCTTGAGGACATAATGCTGAGTGAAATAAGTCAGACACAAAAGGACAGATGCTGTATGATTTTGCTGTTATGATTCTGGCAAAGGCAATCTCAGAGGTTGCACTGTAGAATATAGACCTAGAAGTACACACAAGCTAGAGACGCAGGAAAGGCTATCTAAAGAGGTTGAACCTAAATGCAAGGGAATAGATAGAAGTGATGCTAACAAAATAGCAGGTTATAAGTAACATTTCCATATTGAAGGTGGATATGATTGAAAGGGGATTATTAGTGCCATGTATCCCACTGATTTAATTCACAATTATAAATAAGTTCCCACATGAACTATTTCAATGGTTCAGTAGTGAACAGAGTCAATAGTAGGGGGATATAGGGAGAAAACGAAAAATGTATTCTGTGGCCAATAGTTAGCAGGAAGATAGGAACAGTACTGCAGCAATACCAGGAGCAACAAATTGGGTGGGAGGGACAAATGATAAGGGGTAGGTTTTGATTTGATAGTTGGTGACGCTGTGCTTGCTGGTTCTTTGTGTTATGGACCAGTGGAAATTGTCTAAAATTGAGATTGCTACTGATTGTACAACAGGTGAGGATACTGTAAAGCAGGTTTATTTTGGACATTATCCAGGTAGCCTAACAGATGGAGGGAGCTGAAGGGTACAATGACTGAGAAGCAGAATGGAGAATTGTGATAAATTTATATGATGGAAAATGGTGTAGCTATAAAAAGGAAGGGCATTGAGAGGAACACAATGAACTGAATAAACCTTGGGGACAATATGTTGTGCAAAATAAGACAGAAGCAAAAGAACAAATATGCTAAGGTCTCTCTCAGAAAATGAGACCCTAGATTATAAGCCTTTACAGCAGCCACCTTTAGTCTGAAGTTGAAAATGTATTTCTAGATTCTGAGACATAAGATATATTGTATCAGCTGGTCTTCTCTGGAACTCTGAGTAACTATGTGACATCTAAGACCCAGAAATGGAGTGCTGCAGCCCTGACAGTTAGCATAGCTATATATAATAACAGTTAAAGTAACTGAAAAAGAGATCAGGCCTCTAATAATAAGAGTTTAAAATGAAACCAGTCTGGCTGGATCTAAGATAAATTAGAATACAGGGTAAAAGATGATGGTATATGTACTCTAGACCTTAACCTACTATATGAGACCAAAGGCAGAGGGGTTTATTAGTTCTAGAACCTAAATTTTCCATAATACATAATCTAAATAAACCTGTCTGGGTAGCTCATTTAAACAACCCAAACTACTGGAGTCCAGAACAGGAATGAGACCTTGTGTTTCTGTAAAGCTTCATATAATACCAAGATACATCTCAGACTATGTGGTTCTGATGAAAAGTACTGGTAGAATCCCTTGAAGGTCCAAAAGGGAAATATATAAATATATATACATTAAACTTTCCCATCTGGGAAACTCTGTTACCCTCTCAACCATTAGGGATTCCCCCCCAAAATAGGCCAAGCCCTGGGTTTGTAGGTTTGCCCTTATGGAACTTAACTTCTGTAGGGAAGAAGCTAAGACTACCTATAACAAGGCCTAAGAGTCGCTTCCAGGAGGCCTCTTTGTTGCTCAGATGTGGCCTCTCTCTCTAAGCACAACTCAGCAAGGAGAATTGTTACCTACCCCCCGCCCCCACGTGGGACGTGACATTCAGGGATGAAAGTCACCCTGACTATATGGGGTGTGGCTCCCCAGGGATGAATCTGGCCCTGGTACCATGAGATCAGCCAACACCTTCTGGACCAAAAGGGGGAAAAGAAGTATAATAAAATAAGGTATCAGTGGCTAGGGGAGATCAAATGGAGTCAAAAGACTATTCTGAAGACCACTCTTACACAAGCTTCACTTAGGTAGTGCTTATTGCCATGGTCTGCTAAACTCTAAACAACATCATTCCTGTTGCCTTTATTCTTTTAATCCAGGTATATCAAGCTTTCATTTGTTCTCAAGGTGTTAAAGTCCCACTGAAATAGCAGCCAATTGAGGGGCTGGTGTAAAGAATGAGAGAAGAGAACAATTTACTTTTTTCTTTTTTAAGTAATGTCTCTTATTAAGTGATGGAGCATTGTACCTATGTGATCCTTTTATTTTTAATATTCAATTGTCCTCACACCTCATCTATAAAATGAGATTGTAATGCCTAGATTTATTAGGAATAAGTGAAATCGTACATACAAGTATTTAGCTTGTGTTCAGCTCCCAATTAATATTCTAATTATTGTCATCACATATACCTCTGAACTGCTGTTCTCTCATCCCTATGGCTCTGAGATTCTGTGAGTTTTTCTCTTACTATACTATAGTTATAACAGTGACCTCTGGTATTTAACATTAAATCATATTCTGTGCTAAATCCTAATGAATAGAATTACTTGATTCTTGGCAACTATGTTCTTGGTATGTGGTAGCAACCCTCTCCTCCCTGGTGAATTAATGAAAATGAAATGGAGAACACTCTTGAAATTCATTTGAAGGTACTGTGGGCAGGTTTCAGATTCCACACGAGAACAAGCATGTTGGTAAATATTGATGTCAAGGTCCATAATTGATGTCTCACACTAGGAAACGACGAGAGTTTAGTGGAACAAAATCCATAGTAATAGTTATGCATGGGAAAACACTGCCCATCCCTGGCTAATCCTTGTAATTATAAAAACAATCATTTGCACGACATTTACTATGTGCCATATACTGCTCTAGTATCGTATACCTCATTTAACCCTCACAAAAATGTTTGTCATATAAGTGGAATGAGTAAATTTTTATGAGTGCCTACCATGGGACAGACCCTTTGCTAGGTCTGGAGATGTAATGGTGAGCCAAAAGGACAAGGTTTCTACTTTCAGAGCCTACAGTTACAGGAGGAAGTGACATGCTCAAATAATCCCACCAGTGAGTACAGTGCACTGAGATAGGAGCCAGGAGCTAATGGACATGATGCCATGTGTTCTAGTTTGCTAGCTACCAGAATGCAATATACCAGAAACAGAATGGCTTTTAAAAGGGAGAATTTAATAAGTTGCTAGTTTACAGTTCTAAGGCCGAGAAAATGTCCCAATTAAAACAAGTCTAAAGAAATGTCCAATCAAAGGCATCCAAAGAAAGATACCTTGGTTTAAGAAGGCCGATGAAGTTCAGGGTTTCTCTCTCAAGTGGGAAGACACATGGTGAACATAGTCAGGGCTTCTCTCTCAGCTAGAAGGGCACATGGTTAACATGGCATCATCTGCTAGCTTTCTCTCCTGGCTTCCAGTTTCATGAAGCTCCCCGGGAGGCATTTTCCTTCTTCATCTCGAAAGGTCGCTGGCTCATGGACTCTCTGCTTCATGGTGCTGCAGCATTCTCTGGTCTCTCTGAATCTCTCTCATTCTCCAAAATGTTTCTTCTTTTATAGGATTCCAGTAAACTAATCATGGTCCACCCAAATGGGTGGAGACATGCCTCCACTTAATCCAGTTTAACAACCACTCTTGTTTAAATCATATCTCCAGGTAGATGATCTGATTACAGTTTCAAACATACAATACTGAATAGGGATTAGAAGAAATGGCTGCCTTTATAAAATGGAATTAGGATTAAAACATGGCTTTTCAAGGGTACATACATCATTTCAAACCAGCACCCCATGCGAATGTATAGTAGAGGGGCATTGCTTTTTGAAGAAGCCATAACTGAGCTGAGGGGTGAAAAGGAGACCCTTGGAAAGGGTAGAGAGAGATGAGTCGCCAAAGGGAAGAACATGAGCCAATGTCCTGTGGATGGAGGAAGCAAGGTGAGAAGCTGAAAGATCAAGGTGGCTGGAACACAGCAAAGGGTGAGTATGATGAAGTGGGAAAGGATCCTGTAACCTCAAAGGAGATCTTGGTCTTTATTCTGAGAGCAATAGGAAGTGATTAAAAATTGTAATTAGGAAAATAACATATCCAGATTTCTGTTACTAAAAGAACTGAAGTTACTAAAGATCACTCTGGCTGCAATGTGGGAGACAAAAGGGGAAGGAGACTGGGGAGACCAGTGTAGACCCCAAGAGTCAAGTGACTGTGCTGGAGACTTAGCCAAGTGATCCAAGGTAGATGACTCTGTACTGGTATGATTTTCCTTTGTGAGACTTGGGTGTTTGTCTTCCTAGTCATGCTGTGGGTCACCTTCCAGGACCAGCTAGCTTCTGATAGGAAGGATCCATTTCTCGGACATATAATATAACCCAGAGACATTAATGTGGAAATACTGAGTCCATCCTTGATGCTATTCATGTATAAATCATAAAGTACTTGAGAAGCAGTTCCTTTCTTGTGGCCATTTTATCCTTGGACATTCTGCAGGACCTACCTTTAGGTCCTATCTCTTCTTGATTTCTTTTCCCACCACTCTTATGCTTTGATCTCTCCTTCACTGAATTGCTATTGGATTTTGTAATCTCTTTCTACATTTCGGGTTTGCAAGGTCAGTGCTCAGTGTCTTTATCTGCAACTGCCCTCCTGCTGCCCCTAGGTAAATAATGGTGTCTACTTATGACCTCTTTTTCCAATAGTTGAACTTCTCACAGGGTAAGTTAACAGTAAGTGCTAATGGCATCCATACCCACTAAATGATACCAGAAAACAATACACATTAAATTGATTTTTACAAGAATTAGTAAACATACATAGTAGCTGATGTTTATAATTCTTGAATTTAAATAATTACCATTACCATTGAGAGAGGGGCTTTTTTTGTCTGTTCTCAATGTTGTAATTTAGCACCTAGAAGAGTGCCTAGCACATAGTTGTTGCTCAATAAATGTTTGTTGGCTGAATGAGTGAATTGAGCACTTACTATATGTCAAGCACTGTTCTAGGTGCTTTACTTAAGTAATTTCACTTAATCTTTATAACAACACTAGGAACTTGAGTATGTGATTAACCCTATAAATTTGGGCTGTTCAATAGAAATATAATGTGAGCCACATGGAATTTCAAATTTTATAGCAGCTGCATTAAAAGAAGTGAAAAGAAACAGGTAAAATTAATTCTATATTTTATTTAATCTAATGTATCTAAAATATTTTCTCTTTACCATGTAATCAATTTAAAGATATTAAGATATTTTACTTTTTTGTGGGGAACACTATGTCTTTGAAGTCCAGTGGACATTCTTCAATGATTGTGTATCTGTTTGGACTTGCCACATTTCTTGTGTTCAAGAACCACTTAAGGGGACAACAAAATCAATAGGCTGAGCCCTCAATCTTGGGGTTTGTTCATAGGAAACTTATCCCTGCAAAGGAGAGGCTAAGCCTACTTAAAATTAGGCCTCAGAGTCACCCCCAGAGAATCTCTTTTGTTGCTCAGATGTGGCCTCTCTCTCTCTCTCTCAGCCAATAAGGCAAGTGAACTCACTGCCCCCCACCACCACCACGTGGGACATGACTCCCAGGGGTGTAAACCTTCCTGGCAATGTGGGACAGAAATCCTAGAATGAGCTGGGACTCAACATCTAGGGACTGAGAAAACCTTGACCAAACGGGGGAAGAGAGAAATGAGACAAAATAAACTGTCAGTGGCTGAGGGATTTCAAACAGAGTCAAGAGGTTATCCTGGAGGTTATTCTTACACATTATATAGATATCCCCTTTTTAATTTATGGTATATTAGAATAGCTGGAGGGAAGTAACTGAAACTGTACAGCTGTGTCCCAGTAGCCATGTTTCTTGAAGATGATTATATAATGATAGAACTTTCACAGTGTGACTGTGTGATTGTGAAAACCTTATGTCTATTCTCCTTTTATCTATGGAATGGATAGGTTAGTAAAAAGTATGGATAAGAAATAATAGGGGGAACAAAGGTTAAAATAAATTGAGTAGATTGAAATCACTAGTCAATGAGAGGGAGGGGTAAGGGGTATGGCATGTATGAGTTTTTTCTTTTTTCTTTCTTTTGCTGGAGAGATGCAAAGACTTTTTGTTGTTGTTTTTTTTGTTTGTTTTTTGGGAGATGCAAAGATTTTTTTAAAAATTACCATGGTGATGAATACACAGCTATGTGATGATATTGTGAGCCATTGATTGTAGCCATGTCAAGAATGTTTGTATGTCAAGGATGTTTGTATGTCTGTTCTTTGTTTATAATAAAAATATATTTTTTTTAAAAAAGAACCACTTAAGTCTGGGAGTTTCCACATTGACCAGCAGAGCTCTGAAGCATAGGATAGCTCATGTGCCATAGTCATCCTCTTGACTCTTAAGATCAGCTAGGGCTCAAACTGAGACTCTATAAACGTTTCATATACTAGGTTTGCCTTCCTGGAACCCATAATTCCCACAGGGTTCCTTCAGCAGATGAAACCTGAAATTCAGAGAGACCAGCCTCTCCAAGATTATCAATTAATTACATCTCCTATCCTGTAGTGTTGACACCCCTTCTCGACATGAAAAAGTCAGAATGGGCATTGCCGAAAGATCCCTATAGATTGGGAGAAGGCTCAAAGGAGAAGGAGGAGTCATAACAGAGAAAATAGGATTTAACAAAGTAGTATGACTGCTGAATCACCAGATTAATATTCCTTCTGACCTTCAGTGTTTTGGAGCAGCTAGAAGGAAAAATCTGAGATGGTGGACCGATAGTCCATGACAAACTCTGGGATCTGTTCTGTAACTACTTATTGAAATATACTTTGAAAATTATTGCTTTTTTCCCTTTGCTTTGTATATGTTATGTTTTACAATAAATAAGTTAAAATATAATAATAAAGGGGTCATTTGCTAAAAGTTTCTGTTGTTGAATTTTAAGAATAAACAAGTATGACTTATCTGAGACCCCCTGTTCTATTATATAGAACTGTATAGAGTTGAAAATGTATTTTTTTTCTCATTTTTATTGCCTGCAGAAACTCTCTCTGCTCTACCATGTAGAGAGAAATATTCTTATTTAGATGAGATGTATGTGGGATGGCTCAGTGCAGAAAGCTGTCAACACACACACACACACATACACACACACACACATACACACTTGCTAATTGGATTACTGAATTCCAAACATGTATTTGCCTTTAGTTGGTCATGTAATATTAGCTGGTCCGTCAGAAAATTGCAGACTTGACCATATTGTCCTAAGCTCACAGTCCAGTAAAACACTCCTGGAAAGGCATGACTTACACACAGAAATTTTACCCATGCCTTTCTAGGAGTGTTTTACTGGATTGTGTTTTGAGTATTGTTTTTTCTGCTAACACAAAAGGAGTCTAAAAGGCATTGCTCCACAGAACCCACCAGTGCCTTTAACTGTAGGATTGTTAGAGTAAACTCAGTCACTTTGTGTTCCCAGTATGAAACCCCATGAGAGAATTTTCTTTCAACTCCAAGTGTCATGAAATGTCTGGTCTATCTTTGAGTAACTGATGTGTCTTCCTTATGGTTCAGCAAATTATGTCATTGGTTGCGTTTCTGTTTTCACTTTGACTGCCTTGAAGCCCTGAGTGGCTCAGATTTGTGGATCAAATTTGTGCCTGGGTAGGGACCTATACCTGCATATTGCATTCAAATTTGTTCCCTGATCTGAACCTTCTATTTAAAAATAGGTTTTCTCTTCTGATTTATTTATAATCATCTACATTATGTGTGTAATTGGGCTAGCCACCTCAAGTTGTTTATGGAAAAAGCTAGGGAAATTATTGTTAAATATGCTTAACGATTACTACCTTATACCTAATTCCTTGCCTTACTTCAAGCAAGAGTTAAAACTTTTACACCCTTCTATTCTGATAAGAATTAAATTGTTTATCAGTTCTCTAGGGTTTTACATGGGATAAATAGAGTTAGAACAATGAATTATCTTCAAAGAAGTTTTAATGTCAGTGCAAATCTACAGAATGTCATTCTTTAAATATGCTTTTTTATGTTTCTGAGAGAGAAGATTAGATGAGGGAATGGTTAGTGAGCAGAAGTGGGAAACTTCAAGTCCCAGAATCTCCAATCAAATAATTTTCTCACAACCTCTCAGTATTCCCTTTTAGTAGTTCAGAATTTGAAGAACTGGCTTTTCCTACTTCTAACCTAAATCACAGTCTTGATTTTAGTGATCTGATTTTATTTATTAGTGTATATATTTCCACATATATAATTTAACTGAAGATACATGGAAGATCCTAAAGCAGGATTCATTGTTGTTTTAATACATCTTTCATATTTCCTTAAGCCAAAGGTAGAAAGGTAATTGAGTACTTGATGACCATTCTGTAGACATTGTCATCAGACACCAATGTGTCCCTGATTTAATTTGTTTTCCAGATTCCATCCTTTTAATGATTATAGGTCATCTTTTTCAGTTAGAGTTTTTCTCATAATCAAACAGAAACAAAATATATTAGAAACATGACCCAGACACACATTGCCCACTTTTACATTAATAGTTACGTACATCCAGATGAGTATGTCACCTCCTAACATTGCTGGATACATTCCTGTGTGCTCTTGATAGACACGAGACCGGAGACATATCAATTGCATCCAACTAATGTAATGAAAATTCGTCAGTTACATTATCAGTTTAACCAAATTATAACCTGGTCAGGGAAGTGAAACTCCCAGTTACTCTGGACAAATATGGATATGAAAAATACTTTTATAAATGTTTCTTAAGTTATTGCAAAAAATAATAATGTTGCTAGGTTATATCCTGGACTGCATGTCATTGACAGTTTATCTCAAAATGGTACTTGGGCTTTGGAATGGATTTGGAAATGGGTTTGTGTTGAACAAGCCAGTCCTTGGCTTCACATGCCTGTGAAGCATCTGCCCTCCCCTCCATGGATTGGGAACTGGGGGTGCCTGGGAAAAAACTCCAATACTTCTGTGGAACTTGACAGAGAACACTGAAGACTGTCACTACGATTAGAAGGATAATCACTTTGGGAAGTATATTTTGTCTAATGCAAACAGCATCTACTTTGGATGGTGTCTACAAAAGCTATAAAACAACTGAATAAAGAATGCCAACAACACTAATATTGTTTCTGAAGTGAAGAGAACCAGGGGAAGGAAAGTATGAATTTGTCCGGTTCTTCAGAAAGTTATCCCAGAGGGACAGGGGCCACCACAGTGTTATCCATCACTAAAATTCAAGTCTAACACCACTCACAGTGCCAAGAGCTGTGGACTTCTCTGATCGTCTTTAAAAAATTCCTCCATTCTCTAGGTCTTGCATTTTGCAGCTGTTTTTGAAAAACTGTGTGTCTATGTTTAAAAGATCAGCAGAACACCCAAATAATTTTCAACAGCTAAGTGTTGGCTAAAGAAAGTTGGGAGGGAACCGATATTGCAGCCTCTGACAGCCCCTGGGGAAAATGGAAAATGATACAATTTGCTGAGTAGAAATAAAATACCTGATTTAATCTTTTAATCCTGTAATTATCTTGAGAGTAAGACAATAAAACTGCTTTGTAAGTATAATGTAAACATTTCAAATATACTAGAATTTTTATACCCCTATTTTAGCATTTCTTCATTTCCTTATATAGCAGGAACCATCCCTAATTCTATTTAAATTTTTATTTATTGGATTACTCTGTGCCAGGAATGGAGGAGATATAGAGACTGAAGATATAGTTTTTTTTTTTCTCTCAAAGAACTAATAGTCTAAAACTATGCTGTCCAGCATGGTAGACTCTTCCTACGAAGGGCTATTTTAATTTAAATTAAAATTTCAGTTCTTCACTCGCTCTAGCCACATTTCAAGAGCTTGATAGTGCCATGTGGGTAGTGGCTTTTGTACTGTGCAGCACATGTGTAGAAAATTTCTACAGAAGGTTCTATTAGTGCTGGTTTAGAGATCATGTGGGAATCAAACAGATAAGGAGGGAGGGGGCAATGCCAGATCTTGTGAGAATTGTACATAAGAATGATAGGGGTGGGATGGAAGGTCACACTGAGTCCTTCTGCCAGGGTTTCTGCCTGCCAGAATGTAGAGTAGCATGGGAGTCTGTACTTTTCACAAACACCCCTGGTGATTCTGATGCAGAGAGTGTGTGGACTACGTTTTCAGGAAAATCAATGTAGGATAAATGGGAGTAGCACATTAGAGTGATTCTAATTGCCTACCTAAATGGCATCTAGGTGTTTGAGCCCATTTAATTTGATATTGAGAGATAGGCATACTGGGACTGTATTTGTATCTTGAGTGTTTTGGAAATGATTTTGTACTATTATGTATCTAAAGACATATCAAAGATTATGTCTTTAATCATCATGTCTACTCTTAATACCTGAAAAGGGTATGTGATTGTTTCAGCCAAGATAAGCCTAAGCTATGGAACAGAAAAAAATAACCCCAAAATATCAATGACTTTTTTGGCTCTCATATGTTTTAAAGAACTATTTTTTTTGACAAATCTTAACACACATACAGCCGTACATGGTATATAATCAGTGGGTCACAATATCATCACATAGTCATGTATTCATCACTGTTCTAGTTTGTTAGCTGCCGGAATGCAATATACCAGAAACAGAATGGCTTTTAAAAAGGGAAGTTTAATAAGTTGCTAGTTTACAGTTCTAAGGCCAAGAAAATATCCCAATTACAAGTCTATAGAAATGTCCAATCTAAGGCATCCAGGGAAAGATACCTTGGTTCAAGAAGGCTGATGAAGTTCAGGGTTTCTCTCTCAAGTGGAAAGGCACATGGTGAACATGGTCAGGGTTCCTCTCTCATCTGGAAGGGCACATGGCAAACATGGCATCATCTGCTAGATCCTTCTCCTGGCTTCCCGTTTCATGAAGCTCCCTGGGAGACGTTTTCCTTCTTCATCTCCAAAGGTCGCTGGCTGGTGGACTCTGCTTCTCGTGGCTATGTAGTTCTGCTCTGCTCTCTCTGAATCTCTAGCTTTCTCCAAAATGTTTCCTCTTTTATAGGACTACAGAAACTAATCAAGACACACTCAAATGGATGGAGACATGTTGTCACCTAATCCAGCTTAACAACCACTCTTGATTAAATCACATCGCCAGGGAGATGATCTAATTACAGTTTCAAACATACAGTATTGAATAGGGATTGGAAGAAATGGCTGCCTTTACAAAATGGGATTAGGATTAAAACTTGGCTTTTCTAGGGTACATACATCATTTCAAACTTGCACACCCCCCATATTGTTTATTTATTTTTATCCATATTTTTTAAATTCATCTGTCCATACCCTGGATAAATAGAGCATCAGACACAAGGTTTTCATAATCACACAGTCATATTTTAAAAGCTATATAGTTATATAGTCATCTTCAAGAATCAAGGCTACTGGAACACAGTTCAACAGTTTCAGGTGCTTCCCTCTAGCTGTTTGAATACACCATAAACTAAACAGGGGATATCTATATAATGCATAAGAATAACCTCCAGGATAACCTCTCAACTCTGTTTGAAATCTCTCAGCTACTGAAACTTTATTTTGTCTCATTTTTCTCTTCCCCCTTTTTGTAAAGAAGGTTTCCTCAATCCCTTGATACTGGGTTCCAGCTTATCCTGGGAGTTCTATTCCACATTGCCAGGGAGATTTACATCCCTGAGAGTCATGTCCCATGTAGGGGGAAGGGCAGTGAGGTTGCTTGCTGAGTTGGCTTAGGGAGAGACCACATCTGAGCGACAAAAGAGGTTCTCTGGGGGGTGACTCTTAGGTATAACTACAAGTAGGCTTAGCCTATCCTTTGCAGGAATAAGTTTCATAAGGACAAACCCAAAGATCTAGGGCTCAGCCTATTGATTTGGTTGTCCCCACTGCTTGTGAGAATATCAGGAATTCTGCAAATGAAGAAGTTGAATATTTCCTCCTTTCTCCCCAGTCCCACAAGGGGACTTGGCAAATACTTTTTTATTTACTGCCCAAATTACTCTGGGATATGTCAGGGCATCACACTAACCTGGACAAACTAACAAGATCTCACGCCCTAGTCAAGGTTCCGTGTACTAATGGTGTTCAAATAGATTGACCATACAAGTTAAATTAGTAATATGCTACCCAAAATATAAATTTTGCACCAATAAACATCTCTCCCTTTGAAGACCCAAGACCTTTTGATGGCATTGTTGGTAGGACTGGATTAACCAAAACTGAATTACATTCCTCCTCTGCACTCCAGTTACATAAGCCTTTAATCTCATCATTGTATAAATCCCTTGAATTGAATTTTCTGTTTCTTCCAGCCAAAAGCATTCTATCTCATACAAACATGTTAATATCTATCATTTTATTTCAGTAATTTAGGTTAGAATTTTAAATAGCTAATATGTCTTTCTTTTTCATTTTACTTAAAAAATACTGAGCCAGATTTCTTTTTCTTTTGTTTAATGAATGTTAAGGCACTGACTGCTTATTATGTATCCTAAACTGTTCCAAGCATTTTTACATGTATTAAGTTTATCATGTCCTCAACAATCTCATGAAGTATGGAATGTTATCATCATCATTATAAAGATGAGATTTAACATAGCCTATTTCAAGAAAAGGAAAAAAAGGAATATTCTAGTACTGCACTGTCCAATGCACATAGCCAGTGGCTACCTGTGGCTATTGAAATGTGGTGTAAGTGCATGTACTGTATGAATCACATTTCAAAGACAATACAGATAAAAGGATATAAAATATCTCAATAATTATATTAAATTGGTTACATGTTGAAATGGAAATATTTTGTATATATTGGGTTTAATAATGCATATTATTAAAATTAATTCCACCTACTTCATTTTACCTGTTAGGTGGCTCCTAGAAAAATTCTAATTTACATATGTGGCTGAGAATTCATTTCTATTAACAGTGCTCCTCTAGTGTAGTGTTTTTCACAATGTGGTCCTGGACCAGCAGCATCACCCAGGAACTTGTTAGAAATGAACATCTTCAGGTTTTACCTTAGACCTACTGAATCAGAACCTCTGGGGGTAAGGCACAACAATCTGTGCCTTAACAAGCCCTTCGTGTGATTTTTTAAAAAACAGTTTTATTGAGAAATAATTCGCCTGTTTGAAGTATACAGTTTACTGACTTTCATTCACAGAGTTGTGTAACCATCACCACAATCTAATTTTAGAACATTTTCATTACACCAAAAAGAAAATCCGTACCCATTGACAGTCACTCCCCATTTCCCGCATCCCACCCCCAGCAACCACTGATGTACTTTTGTTTCTGTGAATTTTCCTATTCTGGACATTTACTATAAATGGAATCATAAAATATGTGATCTTTTGTGACTGGCTTCTTTCACTTAAGCATAATGTTTTCCTCTATAGGATCTCTAATGTGCAAAAGTTTGAGAACCACTACCATAGGGTAGAAGAAGTGGGAAGGAAATAATCATAGAGTGTGACAAACCCAGGACTTGAAAAGGAAGAATGCACCTCACCATGAGATGGAGAAAAGGAATGACAGCAAAAGGACATAAATATCAAAAGGTGAATGACATTTATTCCACATAAGAAAATAAACTATCAGTCTTTTTCCAAAGTTTTGGAAGACTATGGCGCTGAGGCCAAATATAGAATTATACATTAATTATATTCTTGATTTTGCTCTGTAATGATTATACCTTCAATTTTTAATCTCCTTGAAGAAGAATTATCAAAAACATGATCATTAAAGCTATGAAAATAAGAGATATTACCAAAGAAGGAAGAGATTGAACTGAAATAAGAGGCTAGTGCTAAGGACAGAATATGGAGGTAATATCTTCTATTCACAGTTTACAAAATGGCTCACACCCATTTTCTCCCATGAATCTAAAATAACTCTGTGAAGAAGTAAAGCATCACTATCTTGACTCCATATGTAAGAAATGTAATTCCCACACAGATATAATTTTCTCAAAATCTCACATTTTATGTTTGAGACAAAGTTGGAAACTTATTTGCCTCAAGTCAGCAATTTTTCTTCTCTACTCACTTGCTCTTGCCTGTATTTAAAGTGAAATGGAGGAAATGTAAACAGAAGGAACAGTCAAAAGGGCAGCTTTAGAACTAGTGTAGTTTCTTGGAAACCAAGGGAGTAGAATTTCAAGGAAAGCCATCTTATTGGCTCCCTTGAATTTAAAAACATTCTTAAAATGAGTAAGGTATGTTCTTTATTTAATGACCAATTGTACTCTGCAATACAAAGATATCAAAATCAACATGAACAACCTGGGCAGAACATGCCTCATCTTGGTCCTAACCTACAAAAGTGTTTTTCTTGTTATTTTTTCCCATTTATGTTATCTTTTTTAAAAAAAGTTTGCTTTCAATAGAAGTCTAACATACATACGTTCAAGTACAGAATAATCATTACACAGCTTGTTGGATTATAACAAAGTTTATCCAGGTCAAGAAATAAAAATATCACCAACATCCCAGAAGCCCTCTATGCCCTTTCCCAATCACTACCTTTTCCCTCTTCCCCAAAGATAACCATTTTCCTGACTTATAATTGGTTATTTCAAGAAGTGACATGCTAGAGTAGATATTCTAGGTCTGACCAGAAAAACCATCAGTTGACTATGTTCCACAGGAATGCCTGTAGGACATGCTGTTCTAGTTTGCTAGCTACCAAAATGCAAAATACCAGAAACATAATGGCTTTTAAAAAGGGGAATTTAATAAGTTGGTAGTTAACAGTTCTAAGGCCAAGAAAATGTCCTAATTAAAGCAAGACTATAGAAATGTCCAATCTAAGGCATCCAGGGAAAGATACAGTGGCTGATGAATTTCAGGGTTTCTTTTTCAAGTGGAAGGGCACATGGCAAACACAGAGTTTCTCTCTCATCTGAAAGGCACATGGTGAACATGGTCAGGGTTCCTCTCTCAACTGGAAGGGCACATGGCGAGCATGGCATCATCTGCTAGCTTCTTTTCCTGGCTTCCTGTTTCATGAAGCTTCCTGGGACGCATGTTCCTTCTTCATCTCCAAAGGTTGCTGGCTGGTGGACTCTACTTCTCATGGCTATGTCTTTTTGCTCTGTTCTCTCTAAATCTCTCATTCTACAAAATGTTTCCTCTTTTATAGGACTTCAGAAACTAATCAAGACCCACCCAAATGGATGGAGACATTCCTCCAGCTAATCCAGTTTAATAACCACTCTTGATTAAATCTCATCTCCAGGGAGATGATCTAATTACAGTTTCAAACATACAGTGCTGAATAGGGATTAGAAGAAGTGGCTACTTTACAAAATGGGATCAGGATTAAAACGTGGCTTTTCTAGGGTACATACATCATTTCAAACCAGCACACATGCCATTTACCACAACTTCAGAAAAGTAGTAATGAGGAGGAAGCATTGTTGAGAATTTGGTGGTGGCTCTGTATTCTGTAAGGCTGGTGATAGGAGATGCTGTTACAGACCTGAGCTGCCTAATGGCAACAGAGATGAAAGGATCCCCAAATAATAAAAGTCACACCCTTAACCTTCAGAAACAAGGCAAGTGCAAAATGTTATCATGAGCAGTAAGATTGGAGTGGCAGATGGCAGGGTGGGAGACAATAATGGATAAGGTCAATACAACAGGGACTCCCCAGTGGAAAGTAGATGGGCAGACAACAAACCTATTGTTCAGTCTAAACAATAAAAAGAAATCAAGGGTGCATAATGTGAAGGCTGAGAACTGTACACTCATTTAAAAAAAACGCACAATTTCTTGCCTAGTTTCCAGGCAAGGGTTTATAGACCCAGAACCCAGAGACTGAATGAGAGGCAGGTTGCCCAGAAGAATGTCCCTGCAACATCACAGCAACTATATCAGTAATGATTTCCCCAGACCTTCTCCAGAGGGTCTACAACCATTTCCTAGGGTAACCATGCACTGGTGAAAAGATTTCAGCATTTTGAAGACTGTTGGACCAAAGTTCAAGTTGTCATTGATC
>PVIY010047724.1:0-17693 GCA_004026745.1 Myrmecophaga tridactyla | reverse complement strand
TATGAAATTAGCTTAAATGCTTATTGTAAATTCTTCTGAATTATTTTATAATATAGAAAGCATACCTATAAGATAATAAAAATAAACAAAATATAATACAATTGAAAAGTAAGAAATGGATAAAAAGAAAGACAATTGAAGTATAACAAGGAAAAAATCTCTCTAATATATTATTGGTGGGAATAAAAATTTGGAAGGAAAATTTATCAACATGTCTCCACGTATAACATGTTCATATCTTTGAACTCTGCACTTCTATTGTAAAAATTTATCCTACACAATACTTCAGTCTACATTTATACACCTATCTCAGTGTAGATACAGTTATGCAGAGATGTTCACTGCATCATTGTTATATTAGAAGAAAATTTGAAACAAGATAAGACTTCATGTACTGACATGGGATGTTACCAATAGTAAATTATTCATTAAAAGATAATGTACAGTATATATGTGTGCGTAATGTAGCATATTTTTATAAATTTATATTATTTAAATACATGCATAAATATACAGGTACAACATTTCTTAAAACAAAATGCACATCAGAACTATTATATAACACTTAGTCACACAGCTAAAACATTTTCCTGAAGTCTAAACTGAGAGTTGGTGTGTGTGACCTCAAGACCTTTTCTCTGTATTCTACACTGCACCACTTCTCTTATTTCCATCTCTGAGCTTTGATCTGTGCAGTTCTTCCTTTTCAGAAAAACCTGAAGTCTTCTGTCCCTTATGACCTGTCTAGCTTTAAGGCTACATCATTTGTTTTTCTTCTATTTCTTCAGTGCATAGTGATTTCAAGTGTCACTTATAACATGTATCAGTCCCATAGCTTATTTTAGGAAATGGGCCACATTTGATGTTTCTTTTGTATTCTTTATATTTGCAACAGCTGAGCTTTTGACATTTTTGTTGTCTACTTAAGTAATTTGGGAAAGTGAGAGAAATGTGTTGGCAAAGAAAAGGAGAAAGTTTAACTAAAATTGACCCCATCCTCACTTCAGATGTCTTCTGAAAAATGATTCCTCCCTGACCTATGGAGAGAGAAAGGAAATATCATGAAGGCAGGTGATGATTGTGATTAACACTGAACTAGAAGTACAAATACTGTCTGGTGCTTGGTTTCGATGGTGCATGTGAGGGAATACAAATGGTATAGACTGCAGCCAGTAAATGGCATCAATGGCCCTGGTTAAAAGAAGAATAGCAACCACACTCTAACAACAGGTGAACTATAAAACCTCGATCATGGGCTGTTCCAGCTGTACCTGTACCACACAGTTAATTGCAGTTTCCTTCTAATTTCTAAAAATCTTGAATTTTATTAGTGCTCGTTTTGTCCTTAGAACTTATTTGGAACATTGACAAATGTATGAGATGTAGCAATCCTCAAGCACCTCCATATGGAAAATAATAAAACTCTGAACCAAGCTATACAGGATATACTTCCTAGAAATATATGGAATAAAAATCCAGGGTAATAATGGTGAATACAGGCATTGAAGTAGAAGGGAGGAATTAGGAAGCTGGTGAACAGAAAGCAGGAAAAGAGGCCATAGACAAGGTGAAGTTTATAGACATAAATGATCATGAGAAATATGTGAATACTGTTCCCCAAAGCTTTCTCATGTGTATCTCCTTTGGCCCTCATGGCAGTTCTTGCACATCTGCAAGGCAGGATGTGCAGATATTGGGGAGCCATGCATCATAATAGGTGATAGCCTGTTGTCTGGAAGTCATTACATGCCTGCAAAGAAGGTCTGAGAAAGTGAGGCTACCAACTCTCACTTGTGTTTCAGAAAATCCACACAATCATCATACTCTCTTCAATTAGCTATCTGTACAGATTCAATGATAAAGAACCCTTTGTACTTTGCCCCCAACTTGTAAGCTGATTTCTTTTCTACTAAATCTGTGGCTGAAGAAATAGAGGTTTGGGGAAGTTGAGATGGCAAAGCCAGGAAGTGACCTCGCTGTGACTTTGAGGTAGGTTTGCTCTATATTATCCAGTGGCATTTCCAAGCAGATAGAAGGGCTTATATGGAAAGAAACTAGGTGTGAGTCTGGCAGGAAGCAGGTACCATTGGCAATGGAATAAGTGAAAAAAGAAGATGAAGTATAAAAATGCAGCTGAATGAGTAAGGAGAGAGGGGCTGATGAAAAGCATTGAACATCAAGCAGAAATGTTTAATTTTGTCCTGAATCAATAGGACGTCACTCTATGTTCCAAGCTGTAAGGCCTGGTAGAACATTAGATATCATCTAGAGCTGTGCTGTGAAACCTTTTTCCTCTCTTTCTTTTCTAACAGGAAATGAACGACCCCAGAGGTGTAAACAATTAATAAAAATAAAAACTGTTTGGTTTGAAGAAAGCTGAAGCCTTCAGATTACTCTTCTTCTAGTGAACCATCCTCATACTGCAGATGAGGAAACTGAAGCTCAGAGAAGCCACTAACATTTCCAAATAAAACACTAAGTTAGTAACACAATCCACAAGCTAATCTGGTTCTGATTTCCTTATTCCTGGCCCAGCATTCCTTACACTTTGCAAGGCCTTTGTAAGAAACGTCTGTTCCAGGGCTGGGAGGCCTGCAGAAGGTTGGGATTAAGTCATAGGAGAACACCTCACGTAAGGGGGACAGCTGAGTGTTAGGGTTCATGAAAAGTAAGTGTGACCTCACTGCATTCAAATATCAATGGCTATTGATAAATTTATAACCCAATAATCAATGGGTAGTCATGCTCTTTGCAGAGCTCCTACCATGCAGTAGCCAGCCTTGCTTAAAAGCCACCAGCCATGTGCATGATATTTTCATTGCAGATTTTCTTCTTGGTTGCAATAGTAATTCCCCTGAAAAACCTTGTTATCTGTTCTCTCCAGCTGTAGAAAATGGTAGTTAGGAATTTGAGCTGTGTGATCAATGTACCAGGCCCACAGCACAATCAGGTATGCTACTGGATAAGGCATTTAACTTCTAGAGGCCTTAGTTTTCTCTTCTTCAAAAGGGGAGGAGTAATTATTCCTACCTCATAAGGACTCATGAGTACTAAATGAGATAAAATAGGTATCACACTTGGCATAGTGTCCAGCAACATAGTGAATTCGAAGGATGATTGTTCAATAGTTGCAATCATTAATCTCCTGAATCCTATGCTCCATTTAAGGAACAGTAATTTAGGGAATAGTAATTACTAAAAGAAATGATTTGGGCTAACTTGTAGAATGACTTGCAGAGGGATGGAATCAGTTAAATTGTAGATCTGGGTCTCAAAATATACCTGGAGGAACTGAGAGTGGGGAAATGAATGGACATTTGCCTATTGTTTCTGGTGGCAATGTTCAGGATCCACAATGATTGGAGGGGGCCTAACGTACCAATGACTGGAGAATGAAAGGGGGAACAGTGGTATTTACATACAGCAGACTACTGAGTGGCTGCAAGAAAGAATGAAGTTGTGAGGCATACAACTAAGTGAAGAACCTTAATGACATGTGTTGAATAAAATATCATGCCTAAGTCATATGGATTAATTATAATATACAAACTCAGAGAATTGAAGTTGAGATAATGGATTATCAGGTTGGGGCTTATTGTAAAGTTTCCTAGATTGTAAACTCTTATAGCAGTCACATATATTTAGAAGTTGTAACTGCTATTTCTAAATTCTGATTACTGAGCTATTTTTATATATCCTAGTCTTTCCCCGAAACTTTGGGTATTTATGTGACACCTGAGACAGAGAGTTAGAGCAATGAAGCTATGAAAGTCAGCATTATCTTAATCAGTAACTTGTATGGTCAGTTTACTTGAACACAATAATTACATGGAATCTTGAATCGGGCATGAGATCTTGTTATGTTTATACAGGTTAGTGTGATGCCCCAATATATCCCAGACTAATTGGAGCAGAGAATTAAAAATTATTTGCAAAGTCCCCTTGGTGACTTAAAGAAAGAAGGAAATATTGAACTTTCCCATCTGGGTAACTTTTAGTATTCTCACAAGCAGTGGGGACAAACAACTCAATAGGCTGAGCCCTTGATCTTGGGGCTCATCCCTATGCAGCTTATTCCTGCAAAGGAGAGGCTAAGCATACTGATAATTATGCCTAAAATTTATCCCATGAGAGCCTCTTTTGTTATTCAGATGTGACCTCTCTCTCCAACCCAACTTGCCAGGTTTCCCTTTCCCCTATGTGGGACATGACTTCCAAGTGTGTAATTCTCCCTGGCAAGATGGGACTGACTTCTGGGGATAAGCAGGGCCAAGAATTATTGGAATGAGAAAGCCTTCTTGACCAAAGGGAGAAGAGACAAATGAGACAAAATGCATTTCCAATGACTGAGAGATTCCAAGCAAAATCAGGAGGTTATCCTGGAGGTTATGCTTATGAATGATATAGATATCTCTTTTTTAGTTCATGGTGGCTAGAGGGAAGTACCTGAAATCTTTGAATTGTGTTCCAGTAGCATTGAATCTTGAAGACAACCGCATAATTTTTGTAATGTGTCTGTGTGACTATGAAAACCTTGTGTCTGATGCTCCTTTTATCCAAGGTATGGACAGATGGGGAAAAAATCAGGATGAAAAATAAATTGAAGGGAAAGAGACTCTAAATAGCTGAAAGCATCCTAAAAAAGAACAGCAAATTTGGAGGATTAGCACTTCCTGACTTTAAAACTTAGTATAAAGCCACAGTAGTCAAAACACATGGTCCTGGCACAATAATAGAAGTATTGACCAATGGGATAGAATTGAGAACACAGAAATAGACCACCCAATCTATGGAAAACTTATCTTCAACAAGTTGAAGGCCCCCAAATCCACTGAACTGGGACAAAATCATTTTTTCAAAAAATGGGCATGGGAAAACTGGATATCAATAGCCAAAAGAATGAAAGACCCTTATCTTATATCTTATAGAAAAATTACCTCAAAGTGGCTCAAACACCTAAATATAAAGACCAGTTCCATAAAGCTCCTAGAAAAAAAGTAGGGAAACATCTTCAAGACCTAATAATAGGAAGTAGCTTTCTCAACTTTATACACAAAGCACAAGCAACAACAACAACAAAAAATATATGGGAAGCCTCAAAATCAAATATTTTTTCAAAAAACATTGCACAAAGTTCCCTGAAGAGGCAGCCAACTCAATGGGAGAAACTATTTGGAAATCACACGTCAGGTAAAGGTTTGGTATCCTGTTTATACAAAGAAATCATCCAACTCAACAACAAAAGAACAAACAATCTAATATTCAGTATGAGCTATTTTTAACAGGACAACATCAACAGTACCACTGTGATACCAGGGGGAAATAATGGAGGGAGGGACACAAGTTAAGGGGAAGTTTAGATTTTCTACTTGCTGAAGGTGTGTTTATTGGTTATCTTTATCTTCAGAACAATGAATTATCTACAATTTTGAGTGTTCAGACTGTTGGCTTTGGACATTATCAATGATGTCTAGTGAATGGAGGTGGCAGGATGCACTGACTGAGAAGTAGATTGGTGAATGATAGTGTATACATGTGATCCGATATTGTGCTGCTACAAGAAGGAACAAAATTGTAAGGCATGTGTGCCGGTTTGAAAGGATGTATGTCCCCTAGAAAAGCCATGCGTTAATATAAATCCCATTTCATAAAGGCAGAATAATCCCTATTCAATACTGTATGTTTGAAACTAAGCAGATCATTTCCCTGGAGATGTGATTTAATCAAGAGTGGTTGTTAAGATGGATTAGGTGATGACATGTCTCCACCCATTTGGGTAGGTCTTGATAAGTTCCTGGAGTTCTATAAAAGAGGAAACATTTTGGAGAACGAGGGAGATTTGGAGAGAGCTGAGAATGCAGCAGCACCATGAAGCAGAGAGTCCACAAGCCAGTGACCTTTGGAGATGAAGAAGGAAAACACCTCTTGGGAAGCTTTATGAAACTGGAAGCCAGGGGAGAAAGCTAGCAGATGAGACCTTGCTCACCATGTGCCCTTTCAGTTGAGAGAGAACCCTGACTGTGTTCACCATATGCCTTCTCACTTGAGAGAGAAGCCCTGAACTTCATCGGCCTTCTTGAACCAAGGTATCTTTTCCTGGATGCTTTTGATGGGACATTTCTATAGGCTTGTTTTAATTGGGACATATTCTTGGCCTTAGAACTGTAAACTAGCAACTCATTAAATTCTCCTCTTAAAAGCCATTCTGTTTCTGGTATATTGCATTCTGGCAGCTAGAAAACTAAAACAGCATGCAATATCCCAAATGAACCTGTGAGACATTTGGTGAGGCAAAATTAGCTAGAAACAAAAAAGCAAATTTTGTATGGTCTGATTTATAAAATACTTATAAGAAAACAGGGGTCTAGATTATAAGTGCTTATAAAAGTCACAATTAATCTGGAGTGGTAATTATTATTTCTGGATTGCAAGAGGCTGTTTTATATATGTATAACCTATATTTAGAGAGTAGAATGAAGCTGATCAGGTTGGGATTAAGGTAATTCAGAATATGGGAGTAAAGAAGACATTGTTTGTATTTTAGAACCTCATCTACTCTTTGAGACCAAAGGAGGAATGATTCATTTTGTCCAGAACCTATATTTTCTGTAACACATAATCTAACCTAACCTGTCTGGATAGATCACTAAACAATCCAAATACAGGGAGCCCAGGATAAGAATAAGGGCCTTTAATCCTGCATAGCTTAATAGAATGCCTGGATAAATCCCAGAGTATATTAAGCAGATCATCAGAAAGTATTGGTGAAGTCCCTTGAAGGATAGGAGAAAAATTATGGAGCTATTAAACTTTACCACTGAGGAAATCCCTGAAACTGTCTCAAACTTAGGTGCACCCAAGTCAATAGGCCAAGCCCTTGATCTTGAGGCTTGCTTTTGTGAAGCTTATGTATATAGAGTCTTAACCTACCTATAGGTATGTCTAAGAGTACTTCCAGAGGACCTTATGTTTTGCTCAGATGTGCCCTCTCTTTCTCTAAGCCCAACTCTGCAAGTGACAACTTTGCCCTCCCCCCTACATAGGACATAACATCCATGATTGAAAGTCTCACCAGCAGTGTGGAAGATGACTCCCAGGGATGAGCCTGGGTCTGGCACCATGGGACCAACAATGTCATCCTGACCAAAAAGGGGGAGAAGAAATATAATAAATAAGGTATCAGTGGCTGAGAGAGATTAAATAGGGTCGAGAGGCTACTCTGGAGGATACTGTTATGCAATATCCGATGGATAACCAGACCAGGTAAGTCTTGAATGCAGAGGTCAAGCATCTCCAGATTGTGTGAACTAGCTCCACCCCCTATCCAATATTATTGACAGCCTTTCCAACTTCAAAAAGTTAGAATGGGCATAGCCCAAATACCCCTAGAATGGGAGAAAGATCAAAGGTAATGGTGGAGTTATAGAGAGAAGGTATAGTTTAACAAATGAGTATGATTTTTGAATCATCATATTGATATTTGTTTTAGTCTCCAGTATCTTATATCAGCTACAAATAAAAACCTAAAAATTTAGAATTGTAATCCATACCAAACTCTGAAATCTGTTCTATAACTAATTGTTGTGCTGTGCTTTGAAATTTATTATTTTTTGTATACATGTTATTTTTCACAAAAAAGAAAAAAGTTGACTATGATGATGAAAGCACAGCTATATGATGATACTGTGAGCCACTGACAGTTCATTTTAGATGATTACATGGTATGTGAATATGTAATATATATTAACAAAAATAAATAATTAAGGAACGATCAAAGGAGAAGGTAGAGTTATAAAGAGAAGGTAGGATTGATTTAACAGATGAGTATGACTCCTGAATTATTATATTGATATTTCTTTTACTCTCCAGTGTCTTGGAGCAGCCAGAAGAAAAACCTTAAAATGGTATTGGGTAACCCATACCAAACTCTGAAATCTGTTCTATAACTAATTGTTGTAATGTGTTTTGAAATGTATTGCCTTTTTGTATAAATTTTATTTACTACATTAAAAAGAAAGTAGAAAAAAAACTTCAAATATTTCTATGAAGGATGTTTGCTCAAAGTAAGTATATAAGTATCTAAAACAGAGAATCTGTATTTCACTCATAACTTTTTGCTTAGTTACAATACCTTACAAGCAAAAGGTATTAAAGTATTAGTGATTCTCTTTATCAATCACTTGTATGCATACTTTCAAGGACAATGTGTTCATTTTTGTAATTTTTTCTTCTTCCATTTATGTTTGTGCTGATTATATTTATTGAAATGTGATTTTATATCTGATGAATGTTTTCAGAAAAATGTGCACATGTAAAAAATAAAAAAATAATAGAGGGAAATAATGGGGAAAATAGTGCACTTTGAAATACTATGGATCAATGAAAGGGAGGGATAAAGTGTATGAGATGTATGAGTTATTTTCCTTTTCATTTATTTTTCTAGAGTGATGCAAATGTTTATAAATGGTCATGGCTTGAATAATACACAACAATATGGTGACATTGTGAGCCATTGATTGTGTGATATGGTTGGACTGTATGTGTGTGGATATTTTTCAATAAAAATACTTACAAAAACTTTATGTTTTAAAATTTGCTATCTCATTTCTCAAAAATTTTTCTCATAAGCTACCTGTAGCTATTTGTCTTGTTCTCTTTTACATACAAGGACAGATCTGTGATACAGAGAATTATTTCTAGAAAAAATTGTTCTAGAACTAGGACACAATGTTATTCCATAGCTTCTTCCTCAGCATCTACCCACAAGTCATATAAAATCAATGCCAACAACCCATACAAATTACTTACTAGAAAAGAGCATCCATCAGCTATCAGAGAAGGATACCAACTGACACCTTAAATTTCTGCCCTTTTCCCAAAATCAAATTTTCTAAACTTTCATGATGGGAAAAATATCAAGGCATAAAACTAGGCACATAATGGATAGCAATGAACGGTAGAAAGATCAAAGAGTCAATGAAATCAGAAAAGAAAAAGTAGAGTGCTAGGGAGCAGACATCAGAATAGAAAGAAGAGCCAGGAGATATGATGGAGAAAGATATGTAGGGTAGAGATTATCAAGGATTGTTTGACAAGCTTTCATTTCAAAGTTCAGCTGCTTTTCCCAATAATCTCCCAGCACTATCACTTACTCCTAAACCAGAGACAAGTGCCATTGTGGGTCATGTGTAAGGGTAGAATGGGTCTTAACAGTCCAGGACAATAGCATAGAGCAGCCCTAAATTATACACTGTATGTGAAACATGACTGTAAATCTTAAACTCTTCAATTGATGGTACCTCCAAGAATAGAAACTTCTGGGCTGGGCTGAAAAACTTGACATAGTTATCCTTCTCTTCTTTGACAGGAGAGGCTTTTGAGAGACAATGTATGTTTGTATGGAGGCCAGGGAAGGTTTAGGTCACATGGCCCACAATAACCCTTCATTTTCTAAACACTATTGAAGAGCTCCAATGTTTTTCATGAAACCAAATGATTATATAAACCATTAGATTAATCTTCAGAAGGTAATATGAGCTAAGTTCCAGAGAGAAGTTTCATAGATTATTGAATTGTTCAAAGGAAAGAACTGAGTGTTTGATATTTAGAGGTTCGTTCCTTCAAGCTCTGACATGAACTATGCATTCTCATGAAATAATCATTGTATATTAAATGACATGATTAACTGGACTCCAATTTTTAGGAAAGCAATGCTGGGTTTTACTGAAAAAGTTGACTGAGGTGATTCAATTGCAGTAAATATAGAATTGGGAATGATTACATCTGAGGTTTGTACTATTTGAGTTTTAATCCACTTCTTAGAGCCATATTTAAATACTGTATAATAAATGGTCACTGGATGAAGTTTCCAGACAAAAATTAAGAAACACCAGGAAATGTGGTTAGTGGGCATATTGTATAAATATATATGGGTCAAAAAATGACAACCACAATAAAGTGGAAGGTACACATAGAAAGAATTTTCCACTTTTCTTTTTTCTCTAAGTATAAACATAAATACATGACAGATAAACAAAATTATGAAACACACCATACATGTGGCTACACTATTAGAAGATCTAGCAAATTTATTTATAAAAACAAAATAAAAAAAAACACCCAGAAGATTCTGTACACCTTATTCCCCTTATTATTCATTTACTTAGGTCTTTATTTTCTTCTGTCCATGCACTGGATAAAGGGATTGTCAGTCACAAGGTTTACATAGTCACACCGTAAAAGATTTACAATCATTGAGAATCAAGGTACTCGGCATTTGGAGAATTCCTGATATTCTCACAAGCAATGGGGACAACCAAATCAATAGGCTGAGGCCTCAACCTTGGGGTTCAGCCCTATGAAACTTATTCCTGCAGAGGATAAGCAAAGCCTACTTATAATTATGTCTTAAAGTCACCCCCAGAGAACATCTTCTGTGCCTCGGATGAAACCTCTCTCTCTACACCAACTTGGTAGGTGAATATATTGCCCTCGTCCCTATGGGGGAGTCCAGGTGCCACCCAAATGCCTGGAGAGGGCGGGGCCAAGAACAAGGTTGTCTCCACAATTCTTAGGTATGCTTGCTCACATTCTGAAGTGTTTGGAGATAAGGGCCATTGAGTAAGTCCTTGGAAAAAGTAGGACTCGTGCTTATGCGAGCCCTAAGGATAAGTGATCCTCAGACCTTAAAATCTTATTGAATTAGCCATGCTGGTTTTCAGAACTCTTTGGTTATTGTGACCCCTGTTTTACTTAAAATTTCCTCTTATGATAATGGGTATGTTTATCCTATGATTGTCCTCCTTTTTATATTGGCAGCAGATAACATGGTCTAAATTCCACAGGTCCATAACCAGATTAGAATTTTGCCATAGGACAGAACATGTCTGTAGCTAACTTTGATGAAATCTTGTATTATTTTTAAGTTAGTATTATATTTGTATTGTTACTGAAATGGTTTAAGGTTTTTTGTGATATTATAATGGAATGATTGTACCTTGTATATGGAAATAATATATCTTTTCATGTGCCAGAGAGTGGACTGTGCTGGTTGAAAGTGGTTATATACCCCAGAAGCCTTGCCTGTTTAATCCAATCTTGTGGTTGCAGAATTATTGAGGGCTGGACCTTTTAATTAGATTATTTCAATGGAAGTGTGACTGCACCCATTCAAGTTGTGTCATAATTAATTTACTGGAGTCCTTAAAGGAGCTAATGGAGAGAGAGAGGGAGCTCAGTGCTAAAACAGAAAGTAAAGAGATGAAACCAAGTGACACAGATCTTTGGACATGCAGGAGGGGGCCCAGAAGATGCCAGAAGCTGAGAGAGCTGGTTGAAATCAGAAGCTGAAAGAGAAGGACAGCAAATGCTTCCATGGGCTTTCCTGTATGACAGAGAAAGCTCAGATGCAACCAGTCTTTCTTGAGTGAAGGCATCCTCTTACTATTACCTTAATTTGGACATTTTCATTACCTTAGAAATGCAATTTGTAACAAAAAATCACAAACTTTCATTACTGACATTTCTTGACCATTTGTAATCCTGCTTAGATTGGGTTGTTGAAGTTTTCCAATGACTTTAATTACAGTGCATGGCAATACTGAGATACCCCAGGGGATCTCTCGTTTTCCCCCTAAAACATTTTTTACCTCTATTGTGTAGATGCAGTCATATTTTCCAACCAATATAGTAATCCCGTTCTTTGCCTGTTAATTCAGCAACATAAGAAACTCAAAGAGGCCAGATGCAGTCTTAACTTGCAGTTCAATGGAATCATTGTTGTGTCTTGCTGTGGAATCACAACCCATTCTGGAACTAAGACCTGTAGAAGAGCAGAGCTTAATATTTCAGTGACAGGAAGCAAAATTTTTCCTATTGGATCACTAGAGGTGATAGTGACTGGTGCCACTCCCATTTCCATCCCATAGTTCCTGGACCCATGAATCCTGGTATTGGGAGAAACAGGACAAGAGATTGGATGCTGATTCAAAGCATACACAGCCTCTTGGAGAACATTGCCCCAGCCATGCAAGGTATTGCCACCTAGTTTGCACTGTTATTGAGTCTTCAAAAGGTTATTCAAACACTCTATCAACCCAGCTGCCTCTGGATGATGGTGAAAATGGTAAGACCAGAGAACTCCATGAGCATGTGCCCATTCCTGCACTTTACTTGATGTGAAGTGGGGTCCTTGATCATAAGCAATACTGTGTGGAATACAACAGTGGATAAAGCATTCTATAAGACCATGGATGGTAGTTTTGGTAGAAGCATAGCATGTAGGCAAGACAAGCCCATGTCTGTAGCATATGTCTATAGTTAGAACAAATCACTACCCCATCCATGATGGAAGTGGTCAAATGCAATCAACCTGTAAGAATGGTGCCATATTAGGAGTTGAATGTGGATCTCTGCTGCATGCTAATTGCTGCAGAAATCTGTAGGATAAAGAGAAAAGGAAAACTAGAACCCCAAGTTGTGGAGAAAGTTGAGTTTGGTACTGCAATCTGGTATCCACAAGGAAAATTGGTATTCAATTTCTGGTGAAAGGTAAACCAAGAGAAATGAATAATACTGATCATGGTATCATCTTTGTTTGAGTGGACCCTTTCCTTCCCAATAAGTCAAGAATATTTACCACTCCAGAGATTCCCTGGATGCTATCAGTGCTTTGTTTAAACTTTGTCCCATTTATGAACCAGAGCACTATTGGTTCTGGGAACTGGGCACCAAGGCTTAACTTAGGGGAACGTGGAGCTTGTCTTCACCGATGTGGAGTAAGTGCACAGTGAAGTCTATGTATTGTGTAAGAGCAGAATTGGATCCTGGCCATGGACTTCTAAAGCTGTAAGGAGTTGTTCCTTATTTCTTAGGAAGAAATGCTTAGGAAAATAAAGAAAAACTCAAATGAAAACAACAAGGAGGTGGGGCAATGGTGTCTCAGTGGCAAGAATTCATGCCTGTGTCAAGCTGGAGACCAAGGTTCAGTTCCTGGAGACTGCCTATTTGAAAAAGAAAACAAACAAAAACAACCAGGGAGAAAGAAAATAAAATGTCTGCTAAAATATAGATAGACACTATGGGCTAAGACATTTAAGGAGCTATTATAAGATGTCTTTGAATCCATGGGAGAAGAGAGCATTAATCAGGAAGTGAGATAGTGTGGGCTCTCTTGCCTTCCCATTCTGTCTTTTCCCTTTATTTAGCTTATTATCTGTTATTAATCTTTCAGGAGTCAAGTAAGATACCATTTCTTCTATGTCCTAATCCTGTCCTAGCTTACTGGAAGGTATAGAATAATTGTACCAAGTTGAATGTACATATGTCTACAAATACTTATTAATTAATGTATAAAATACTTACAAATCAGACTAGTTAAAATAAAATGCCAGGTGGATAGTTGGAGTATGGGCATTTTTGAGGTAATGAAACTATTCTGTATGATACCATAATGGTTTAAAATGGCATTGTGCATTGGTGAAAATCAATACAACTGCACATCACACTGAGTGAACCATAACGTAAACTATACACTTTAGTATAAGAAGAAGATATCAATAGTTATTCATTAATTGTAAAAACTGTGCCAAATTAATGCAAGATGTTAATTATAGAAGAAACTGGAGAAGTGGGTATAGGGAATATTCTATTTTCTGCAAATTTTACTTTTAACCTAAAACACCTCCAAAAGTAGTCTACTAAAACAAATGAATATTGATAAGTAGAGAGAGAAATACATAAACAATTAATAATATAAACCAGGGGCCTTTTTTAGACCTTATACAAGTTCAATTCCAATATTGTTCTTCAATAGTTATTTTATTTAAGACAAATTGCTTAGTGTCTCTGAGCCTCACCTCACATAGAAATTAAATGAAATAATTATGATTGTAAGAACTATAGAGCTGATTGAAGTGCTAGCATGTCAAGTTAATACTATAGTGACTGTCACACAGTAGGTACATCAGAGATCACAGCTACCTATCTCCTTTAATTAGTTTATGTTACTAAAATTACAGATGAAAGCTAGCAGGGACTCTAACGTCTTAGAGAATGATGTTTACCCTGACCTTTAGACCACAATTTTATACATACATAACAGAAATGTATTCATTGAGTATTTGATAAACTGATTGAATTCAACACATACTTCAATATGTTCAGCATTTTAAAATGAATATATGGGTATTTTATTTTAGATAACTTTGGTTTTACAGAAAACTTGCATATATAGTACAGTGTTTCCATATACTCCACATTCAGCTTCCCCTATTTTTACCTATTATTGTCCTTTTACATTATTTTGGCACATTTGTCACAACTAATTAACCAATGCTGATACATGATTATTAACTAAATACCATATGTATTCAGATTTCCTTACTTTTGACTGAACATACCTTTCCTATTCCAGAATCCCAACTAGGATATCACATTACACTTAATCATCATGTTTCCTTAGGTCCCTAGAGACAGTGACAGGATCTCAGAATTTCCTTGTTTTTGATGACCTTGAAAATACTAAAGATGAATGGACAAACCTTTTGGACATTATGAATCAACTGGTTTTTTTTTTTGTTAGTTTTGTCATGGTTAGATTGGGGTTATGGAATTTAGGGAGGAAGATCACAGAGTCCACTTAATCATATCACATGAAAGATATGTACTATCAATGCAGCTCAGCACTGTTGATGTTAACTTTGATCACTTGAATGACAGAGTTTTTGCCTGGTTTCTCCATTATAGACTAACTCCTACCACCCTCTCCATTTTCCATGCTCTTCTCTTTGGCATGAAGTCACTATGTGCATATCCTACCATGAAGGGGAGAGATATGCTCTACCTCCCTGAAAGTGCATTATCCATGCAAGGCATTTGGTGTTGTTTTAAAGTTCTATATGGAACTTATGTCTATTCTCTCCCATATATTTAATTTTTTTGAGTCACTTGTTTATATTAGTATGGATTCAGGTGTATTAATTTTATAGTTTGGGTTAAAGTCCAATAATCTGCTGTTTATTTCATTTTTCAAGTTTTTCCAGCTTAGCCATTGTGATCTGTTTCATTTGGCATTGATGTCCCTTCCCTATATTCTCATCATTGCGGTTGTGTGTGTATTTGTTGAGTTAGTTATTGATTTGTTTCACGGTGTGTGTTTGTATGTGTATGTTTGGCCTTTTTTCAGTTCTTCTTTACTTTTTCACACTAAAAGATGCTGCAGTTAATCTTTTATACTCTTTGTCACAGCCCTAGAAACACACAAATCTCCAAGGATCCTATTTCTTCTATTGGACATTGATTAAGAAAACCACAATCTGTGCACTGGATGGCCATGTATTTTTACTTTTATTATTTATTTATTTTTTCTATTTATTTATCTTATTTATTTTTATTCTAGTAAAAAAAGTCTTTAGGGTCCAAATGAAGACTTTCCTTACAAAAAAAGTGGGCTAACTATTATCCCTTAATCTAAATTGATAGTTGAAGATCAAGCTCTTCCTCACATCTGGCTCATGTTTCTTAACTGGAAGGGACAGTGCTCTTTAGGGAATGAACTTCCCCAGACTCAGATATTTTGCATCATTTACATTAAATAGTCCTCCAGGGAAAGCAAAAACAAAATGTATCTCCATTAAAATCTTGCATCACTTTGTATTTTAGAAAGTGTTGGATGAAATGGGAAACACTTAGCATCATTCAGATATGTAAGAGCCTATGCCACCTGGTGAGACTCTGTGAGATCAAAGATATAATGTTTCCAGATTCATCAGATGGCAATTTAGGAATTTCTTCCAAATTAACTTGGGAATAAAGGAATGCAACTGAATATTTTAACATCTTTGAAAATGTTGGTAAGATTTTTATTGGGAAACAACTTATCTGAATTTATTTTCATTGAGAGAAAGTCAATCTGGTCAATTCCATACTAAATATCTAATATGTATAAGGTCCTGTAGAAGGATAGAAAGTACAGGGATTTTCCAGATGTCATTTAACGTCTAAAGTGAGAAGTCAGAAATGGAAGATGTGCATGTCAGTTCTTGATGGGAATAGACACTACATGGTAAGGACAGTTGGCTGTTAATAATGAGAGGACAGAAAGTAGAAATAATATCTGTTTGGGTATTCGAGGAAATACTTCACAGAGGTGATGATTTAGTCATGGATGTGATAGATGCAGGCTTCCATGTCCTCAATGGAAAGTAAGTATAAAATAGTTTGGGGCTGTATAGATGGGAGATCTTCTTAATCCTTTCACTTATTCACCAAATATTAATTAAGCCCTTACTTTTATTCTAGATACTTAAATTCAGCAGTGAACAAATAGACAACTATCCATATCATTATACTATTTTGTTCTAATGTGTGTCATTCTTATGACATGCCATTCTATGTTAATTATGTGAATTATTCATATGTAAAAAGAATGTCTGTCATCTATCTGTATAGTCTATCTAACTATTTCCTTTTATCTCTCTTTCTCTATCTATGTAAATATTTACTTAATATATACTGCAAATAATCTTTTATTTATTTTTGATGAACGGCTTTGACAAAAAATACATAAGTGGGTGGTGCAATAGTGACTCAATGGCAGACCTCTCATCTGCCATGCCAGAGACCCAGATTTGATTTCTGGAATCTGCACATGCCCAAAACAAAACATACATTAAGAAAGCATCCAAGACTACAGTATAGTTAATGATAGTGCAGTGGGGTATGATGTAAAGAGCATTGAGTTACAAAACTACCTCTATCTCTGATTCACCACTTTTATCAACCTCCTGAATATTACTATTGTCTTGATTATTGCTGTTCTTCATGTTTATATCAGAAGAATTCTGAGGTCTTAGTGAAATGCAAAGGATATTTAATCAGATCATTTCTTTATATAACATTTTAAAAGTCTTTTTTCTTTAATGAAGTTCCTGATTACAACAAATTTTCAAATACCATCAAAGGGCCTATCTTAAAAAGTAGTTCTTCCTCCCATCCCTGATGTCCCCAAAATAGTTTTCTTTCCCCAAAACTATAGTTATTATCCCTGTCATTGGTATACCACTAACACAATCCACTTATGTGAAAGTGCATGTATAATATAAATCATACTGTTTTTGATGAAAATTTTACCACTCTAGGCATTTAGTTCTGTCCTCAGATTTTCTTACTTTACAATATATTTTAGAGACCATTGCCTATGTATTTGTTTTTGATTTAACAATGGGTGCCTAAAAGTATCATCTCTGATTAATTCAGTCACCTTCTGATGGACGGTAGTTGTTTCTCATGTTTTGGCTCCATGGACATAGCCTCAAATATTATTTTTCTACATGTGAGTGACTGTATATGTAGGAAATGGAATCACTGGGCTAATTTCTATTTGCAGTTATAACCTTATAGATTGTGAAAATCACTCCCAAGGAGATTGAACCCACTTAAATGCCTAGATAAATATATGAGATTGATAATTTCCAACACATTTAGCAGCAATACATACTAAAAAAATTCATCAAAAGTTTCTTAATATAATAGATGAAAATTATACCTAATAGGGATTTTTATTTCAATGCATTTCACTATAAATAGAATTGAGTATATTGTCATGTTTATTTTGACAAAGAGAAGGGTCTTGTAAATTTGGTTCTTTTGTCTATTTTTATTTTATTATCATTTTTAAAATACCGACATAAAAC
>PVIY010047723.1:0-17679 GCA_004026745.1 Myrmecophaga tridactyla | reverse complement strand
GTCCATAAAACCGCCTCCAATTATAAGATTTATAAGATATCTCCCTACGTTTTCCTCTAACTGTTTTATGGTCTTAGACCTAATGTTTAGATCTTTAATCCATTTTGAGTTGACTTTTGTATAGGGTGTGAGATACGGGTCCCCTTTCATTCTTTTGCATATGGATATCCAGTTCTCTAGGCACCATTTATTAAAGAGTATACCCATGTTTTCAAACTGACTTTCCAATGCCTTAAAAACTAAATCTCAACTCTTCTTCATGGCTTCACAAGACCTCCTGTAGTCCCCACTTACCTTTCCAGGTTCCCTTCCAGCCACTTCTTCAACCCCTATCTTGTACGTTCCCTTATTATAATATTAAGACTTGGTTTCATGAACCTAACCTTCTCTCACCTGCAGGCATTTGTATATAGAATTCCCTTCTTGGAAAATCCTTTTTTCTCTTTTTCACCTGCTTGACTCTTTCTCCTGATATATAAAGATCATCTATTTCTCTCTTTAAGCCTCTCCGATGGTTTTCCACTATTCTACAGATTCCAAGATATACATCCTCTGTCCAGAATTTGCTTTTTGTTTTTCAGTTGTTTTGTTTGTTTGTTTTTAATAAGGTTGCTCTAGATTATCTTGCATATCTTGTTTTCTCCCAACTGTCTTTGTTCTCTTTACTATAACAGACTTGCTTATGCTCAAAGTTCTGTTATTCACTCATTTGTTTGGTCATTCAAATTAATTCAACAATATAAGCAGTGTGTTGGTGATTCTCCCAAGTTTATCCACTAGTCAAATAAGCATCCAATCCTCCTGCCCCACCTTCACCACACACACACACACACGTGACATACGCACACACTTCTCAAATTCCAATTCCATAAATTCTTCGCTAATTACTAGGAAAGTAACCATCTTCCCCATGTTTTATTCTTTCTAAAGCTGCAGCCCCTATCAATCCACCTCTCAAAGACAGTGATAATTTTGGTAAATATTTTAAGTACTTATTTAATTCATGTACTCATCCCAGTTTTGTTCAGCTCTGTCTTTTCTCTGTTGACCATGTTAAACAATAAAGTCCCACAAGGAAAAAAATATATATATGTGCCATTGTATCTCCTTAGCTCACAGGCCAGCCATAGAGAACTTTACAGAATACCAGATGATAATAATGCACCACTATGTATGGTGGCTGCCAATACATGTCGAGCAACAGAAAAAAAAATAATGCCCTTGATGGATACTGAAGGACAGAACCTTCCCGTATTGCAGTTTTACATATTGTAAAACTTCTGGTCAAATTCCTTTACTTTCTGAAAGGTGCAAGGAATTGGTAAGACTTACTCAAGATTTTATATTTTGGGGGAAAAAGAATATTTATTCATCACTGCAAGCAACTGAAACATAGAACAGTAAAATAAAATATTTTTTTATGTTATTTCATTCTAATTTCAACAAACAGGTGCTAGTACTGATAAATGTAACCTGAAGATTTAATTCAGTGAAATCTTCTCCTTCAAGCATATTTAAAATAAGCTGTTTACGTTTTCCTGCATATTATTATTCTAACCCTGAAAGTACCTGTTAAATATGGATTATAAATCCAGTTACCATAAATGAAACTAAAAAGATGTTCATCCCCAGTCCTTGTAAATAAGAAATTTATGTTAACGAATTGATGTCAAACTTGAATTATTTTGAGCTTAGAGGGTTAAACCTCTGACTAAATAATTCACGTTTTATTTTTTAATGTATTTATGGGTTTACCAAAATTTGTACAAAAGAAACTCAATTTAAAAAATCTCAAGATACGTTAGCAGTGACAGATTTTTTTAATGTCTTAATTTTTAGAAGTGTGTGCCCTCCTTTAGGCTGGTTTTAAACCAGTGTGCTTCACAATAGAAGGTACCCCTTGATCAGCTGGGGTTCTGGAAAGAACCTGGGGGATCCCGAAGCCTTGATGTTTCTGGTATTTCCATTCTAACTGACAGGATCTGGTTCCTCGTCAGAAACTACAGAGTATGCTTGAGAATTTATCTTCCGCACGTCGGGAACACGTGGGACCACCTGCCCCAACAGGCTGGATCACTGGCTTGAAGTAAAAAGAGCAGTGCTGGATGACTGCAGAGCAGACTGCCATTCCCCGCCTGCTGAACTGGTGCTTAGCTCCCACCTGCAATATCACGAGGACTGTAAGAAACCGACAAACTCTAATATTCAGACTATTTCCAACAAAATCAAGCTTTGGTGGGCATCTGGTCTGAGTCCCAAGAAATAACATGTAACAGTATAACTGTTCCCACCCTTCAAGAACTGATACACAGGGGTCCTAACTGGCTTCTCACCCCACTTTGCTCATTCTATATTTTAGAATCTGTCAGCTAGATGGCCATTTTCAGATACCATTTGAAACACCGTGGGGCTGCAAGTGACAGAAATCCAGCTAAAACTAACTTAAGCATAAATGGGAAATTGTTAGCTCTCAGACTGCAGGGAAGGGTTAAGCAACAGTTTGGGCACAACCCGAAGAAACAAGAACCAAAAGCAGATATGCAGGCTCATCTTTTGCATATTCTCTCTTACTGTACTCCTTTCTCCACAAGGTAAGAAACAATGAACAAACTTCTAAGTTTTATATCCCAAAGCTCCTTCATCCATCACTGAGAAACACAGAACTCTCTCTCTCTCTCTCAACTCCAATTTTAAAATTCCTGAAAATAATTCTGATTGCTCTGGCTTAAATACTCCAATGTGGATGACACATGGGGTGGCCAGCCTTCCTGGTTTTTCCCATTACTTGGGAGTTTCCGCAATGCGGGATTTTCAAGGTTATCACAATGACAATCCCAGCCAAACCAGAACTCTGGCCATCTACACAGGTGTGGAAGTAGAGATGCCTAGAAGGGACTATAAAGATAACATCACAGTGTATGTATAAGGGAGTGGGAGGTAGGGTCACGACAAGTTCCTGTAACTATACAGACAAAGCCATAGCTGTCCACTAAGTTAATAAATTTCTGGTCAAGCTGTGGTAGATTACAAAAGCAGCCACAGTTTCGGCAGCTACTCTACCAAGAGTCACTTCTCTACCCCTTGGATAGGTGTTAGATGTGACTTGTGTTGATGAAAAGCTGTGGTGACAGTCATGCTGTGTGAATCCCATCTCAGCCGTCCTGAGGGCTCCCATGCCTCCTTGCCCTCTCAGACCCTGAGGCGGCCATTGAGCTACTGGCTGAAGGGTCAAGGACCACGTGAGGCATCCCTAGGCATTCTGGTCACTTCAGCCAAGGAACATGAACCGGGCCACCACCACCCCCACTGCAGACCCACCACTTGCAGCCACATGACTAAGACCAGCCGAGACCAGCCGAGACCAGCCAACACCAGCCAAGACCAGCCCACGACAGAGCCACCCAGCCAACCACAGCCAACACAGCCAAACTGCTGTCTGTGAGTTCAACAGTGGCAACTGTTTAAGCCACAAAGTTTCAGGAGGTATGGTACACAACGAAAGCTATCACATGCACTGGCCTACAATATTACAGCTGGGCATGTGTAAGAGAAAATGTATCATCATGTCTAGTGTGCTCAGAATGCGGAGAATCTTTTAAATAAAAGAAACACCTAACTGGCTTCCAGTGATCTTCACAGAATGTGCATGACCACCAAGTGCTACGGGCAGCTTCCTCTTTCTTACTCTGTGCTTCGGCACTCCCTAAACACATGACAGTCTTTCGCGTCCCTGCCTTTACATAAGGCATTCCCTCCGCCCCTCCTTGCTCTTGTGTCATCCTCCTCCTCTTTATTTAAATTCAGCTCAAGCATCTCCACTGCTGTGAAGTCATTCTGAGCCCTCCTGTCCTCCCCCCGAGAGAGATTTAGTCATTCCCTGTTTTTTATTCTATTCCCAGGATATACTTCTTTATTGCTCTCCTAATACTATTTTATAACAATCCCTTTACAAATGGGTCTTCTCCCATCTTTGTATTCCCAGTGACTAACACAAAGCCCAGCACAGTCTAAGTGCACCAGAAAAATTTAATAAATTGAACACTAAATCCAAACGAGCAATATTTAACTTTAACTTAGGGCATAAAGTATCGTGTACCTATTTGTTCTGGATCAGCCCTTGGCTAACAGCCCAGCCATCATGTTCGGCATATTTACCTCAGCATTTATACTACCAGGATAGTGGATCAAGACAAATAATGTGAGTGCTAAAATCGGTCATAAGATTTGGTTTTCCAAAGAAATTAACCCAAGCTTGACTTTGCTATAGGCCCAAAGTGTATCACTGGTTCCTAAATAGGATTAAATAATAGAAAAATAGATGTATAAATAAAGCCATAAAGTATGAACATAATCAGCCCCGTCTCTGGCAGGTGGGTTGGAGGCTGAAGCTGCATAAAACTGTAAGGAAAGTCCCGCGTGGGCTACTGTGGGAGTGAGCGTTTGGCTTCCTCTCTCTGCAGGCAGATGGAGGCTTGTTCCCTGCAGTGTTTCTGAGAATGCAATGAGGAAGGCTGATTAGGATGCTCATGTGGAACAAATATAGTATTTGGCTGGGATTAAAAAATAGAACAAGATGAGTATTCACAGGGGTAGCTGACTGACCCAGGACGTGACAACATTTCTAGGCTCATCTCCCTGTGATTGTGCCCACAAAAGGTGTGTGTGTGTGTGTGTGTATGTGTGCATACTTTCTAATGGGAACTGTGTCAGCTCCAAAAATAAGACTAAATTACATTTCAATTGTGCCTCCTCTAATTGGGAAATGAGGTTCCCCAGTCATCCTGGCATTCCCAACCCAGATCAAGGAACTAGGAGTTGAGAAGCTGCCTGGTAGTTCTCTAGCCAAATCTCTAGGATGGTGGCACATACGTAATGTCCCTTTAAATACCAGAAGTGCCTGGAAGCCAGAAGTGAAGGAAAAGGCTAAAACATAAAGAATTATTTTAAGTGTGTTTTTAAAAGTCAGCTTCTTTCCATACCTTCTATAGTCTAATGACCGTCCCTCCCTCAATCTTGCAAAAGACTGAAGATTTATTTTCTGGGTGGAATAACATCGAATTTTTTAAAAACTCGTAACACCAGTTCCAGTTTAGAGAAGGGTAACCTACTGAAAATAGGGTGCTTGAGCAAAGATGTTTGTTGACATCCCTGAGCCCTCTTTCCCTAACTGGCCCTGAGGACTTCCCAACAGGAACCTGACAAAGAGAGTCTCTAGGACATATGACTAAAACAAAAGGAAAGATATAAAGATACTGACATAAACATTTCCCCAACCAAACAGCCCAAAGCTCAACCTAAAGCAAAGCTCACAATGATAACTGAATGCAGGAGACGATATGATAATTGCTTTACATTTCTGAGGAAAATTTACTTCTAACTGTAAGCATTTTATACCCAGTGTCACTATCAATTAAGGGCGAGGACAGAATAAAGACATTTTCAGGAAATCACTGGGAGATGGGTTCCATTAAAACAAGAGGAGACATGAATATAGAAACCAGGAGAAACTTAGGAAAACTCAGATGACAGTAAAAAGAGATTAGAGGTCTATACCTCTGAATAAAGAACAGAAGGCAACAAGCAGGCAGAAAGGCTCAGGTGGGGTTCTTCAAAGATACGAAATTTACAGAATACATGATGCACCTGAAAATCTTGAGAAGGGGTGAGTCTGGAATTATACTGATTACATACACATAGAGAACTAATCTCAAGGAAAACATGCCAATAAGAAACTCCAGGGAAATAAAGTGCAAATGTAAAGGAAACAGAGTTTAGTATATGGCTCAGTAAATATTATAAATAGTGTTTGTTAACAAATGTACTAAAGTAAACAGAGACAATTAATTTATCCTGAATTATGCTCTTAATATCTTAATATATTGGCGGGAGTGAAGGCAGCAGGTGTGTACACATCCACGCGAGCATGTGGACATGACCTCCATGGGGTGGAGAGGGAGAGAAAAAGCCTCGTCCTCCATTGGTGGGAACTCAGTAGAGAGAACTTAAAACTGCAAAATGAAGAAGTAGCAAAAAAACAGGCCAGCTCCATAAAGATAAATACCCAGGTAATCCCATAAAAGAGAGGAGGGGATGAGAGGAAGGTGGGCAAGGGTTTACAGTTTAATAATAATAAATCTTAAAGAAATATTTGACACTTTAAACCATACCTTTAAAAATGAATAACATTGACGAAAACTAAAAGAAAAGCATTCCATAACTGTGCTTCAGCAGAGACTTGAGAAACGCATCGGGGCTTGGTCCACTGGGACCCCCGGCAGCCTCCTCACAGCTGCAGAGAATACCAATGAACAATTATGGGAGAAAGGGCACCAGGCTGGAATCCCAGCCTTAACAGCTACTAGTTTTTTCACCATGATTTTCTACTTCTCTAATAGACGCTTGCCCTAACTCCCTCACAGAGCTGTTGTGAGGAAGACAGGAAATAATGCCAGGGAAAGATATTTTTGTAGACAGACATCTGCAAATATAACATCCGTTTTATCTACAGACATTTACTGAGTCCCTACCACATGTCAGGCATGGGTGGCATTATTATTTCTTCTCACCTGCTATCAAATAAATTTAAAATGCCAATTGTCACACATGATACTCTTGGGTACGCTAAAAAAAAATGATAACGGAATACGCAGTAATCCCTGGTAGCTGCCTCCCGTGTTGGGGCCTGTGGCAGCCCAGTCTCCGCGCCTCTGGCGTCTGAGCACCTGTGGAATCACCTCCCCTGGAGGGTGGGATGACCTAGGACTCGTGTCCGACCAACAGGACATGGCAAAGACTCTGAGATGTCACTTCCATGGCTCAGGAAGATTGTCACATCCGTGGTCCTGGCAGACTCTGCATGCCCTGATGAGGTGGGCTGTGCGGGGAGAGGTGTGGATGGGAGCTGAGGGTGGCCTGAAGCTGAGGCCCACAGCCCACCCGGAGCTGAAGCTGAGGCCCACAGCCCCTCGAGCTCAGCAGCAGATCCCACCTCGGCCAAGCCCCAGAGGATACCCCAGAACTGGCCGACACCTGGATTACAGCCTCGTGAGACACCCTGAAGCAGACGAGGCCGCCAAGCTGGGCCCAGAAATCCAAGCCACGGAAACAAGGAGATGATGCATGTTTAGCTCTAAGCGAGGACGAGCGTTCCCCAGCAACAGAGTAATTCAGGGCCTAACAGGAAGGCACGGTGACTTCAGCGCATCAGCTGCAGCCCAAACCCTGACGTGTTGGCCCCACTCAGCCTCCCAGGTCGACGCTGCTGCAGCCAAGCGCCGGTGCTACAACCTCAGTTGCCTTCATCCTGGGCTGTGTCATTCAGAAGTCATAAAATGATCTCCCAAATACTAAAGAACGTGAACAAATGACTATTTTTAGCTGTGTCACTCAAATGTCACCCAAGGGGTAGAGTAATATGCACTTTGGTTTTTGAAAGAGAAAAGTCATTAGAGGTAAGAACACACTAATTTAAGTCTTCTGTTTAATAAAAGTAACAATAAAAGGAAAAAAAAAACAAGTTTAACAAGGTTTTGACCCTCCAAAAAGTGTACGTGCTGATTCTACCATATTAAATATTCCACAAACCCTGGTTTCTGGGTAAACGGAAAGGAAATTTCCTTTGCTTTTAATCTAGAATGAAAGGTGATGTGTGGGTGGCAAAACGGTGAAGCTTAAAGAGCATACATTATTGTACAGGAATAAAGGGCAGCAGGGAACTAAAAGAAGCAAAAAAAAAAAAAAAAAAACGGTGTGACAACTAGGTAGGCAGCTGCAGCCATTCGACTCTCCACCTACCAGCTCTCCTAGGTTTATGTGCTTTAGAGTTATCACAACTATATTGTTAGAGAAAAAATGCAGGTATTTGCTGTTTAGATATCCTTATCACACTGACTCAGAAGTTGTGCATGTGGAAAACTTTCAAAAGAGAACCCATGTACAGCTGTGAATCACTCACCTGGAGAAGAATGAGCTGAATGGGTCATCACCGAGACAGCCTGTCACTCATCAAAATTTCCTTAATAGATGTGGAGGTTAACGTGGGGGTCTGAAGCTGTCAGTGCCAAGTTTCTTGCAGCTGTCACAATTGGACAAGCTGTCTCCATTGCACAATAATGCCTGCAAGCCACATTCAATTGTGTGGGACATATAAGAGAAATCTGAAATTCGGCCAACAGCAGCCTTGCTATCTTGATGGTTATGTGATAAAGCTGGTGACAAGAGGTTGGAAATGAGAGAACGACGTCTGCTTGGAAGCCACTCTTTAATGACCTGATGTCACAAATGGGGTATAAAGGGCAAATGACTGCCCACAAACCACTCCCTTTCATATTGCACTGAGGGATACAACAGGCTTACATTATTCTCCTCAGGTAACATTCAGCGCCCAGATTCGTTTCCTCTGCTGCTGGAACGAATTAGCATAAACTTGGTGCTTTAAACCAATGCAAATTTATTCTTTTACGATTCTAGAGGCCAGAAACTCAAAATTCGTTTCTCTGGACTAACATCAAGGTGTTGTCAGGGCTGCTTGCTCCTGGAAGCTCCCGAGGGGACTCTGCCCTGCCTCTTCCAGCTCCCAGAGGCTCCCAGCGTTCCCTGCAGATGCTCCTTGCCCTCTCTTCTCTGGGACCTCTTCTCCATCTTCAAAGCCAACAGGGTGGCATCCTGCTTCCTTCACCACGCTGCTTCCTTCTAGTCTGATCTCTCTCTGCCTTCCACTCAGTTGCAACTACATTTAGAGTCCACCCATAATCCAGGATCATCTCCATATCTCAAAATCCTACATTTATTCACATCTGCAACGTCCTATTTGCCATGAAGACAACGTTCCCCAGGGATCAGATAGGGCCTTAGGGCCTGGATATCTCTGAAAACCCCTTTCCAGCCAGCCACAGTTCCGCCTCATCGATGTTTGAATATGAGGCTCTGTGTGTGTGGTAAAGCAGCTCATTTGTCACAAGCAAAGCCATCCAAAATGCAATAAATTTAAATTGATTGGAGATTGTAATTCAATATTCTTTTTGGCTCCCAAACTCTTTAATAACTTCTGAAATTTTTCTGAGTCATACTTCGTTGTAAACACAATGTGGAAAAGCAAGAGCAAATTTAGTGAGTCGATATTATTCTGGAGAAAAGCATACCAAAGGCAAAACCTTGAGGGACTCCAATGTACCTATAAACTATACTCATGGAATAATTCACACCAGAATAATAACTGTGGGTGACAGAATGTACATCAGTAAGCAGCAGGCAATTTTTTTATCCAAAATACTTAGAGCAGATTTAGAAGCAGCTGCTGTAACACCTGAGGGCGTAGCTATACTCGAAGGTGAGTGGGATGTGGAGAGGGCAGGGAATTAACTTTTATTAAATGGCTACTGTCTCAGGCACAGGGCTACAGGCTTTACCACTTTTAATGTTAACAATTCAATTAAGGCTTCCAACAACAGATGATGTAGGTGTTAAAAGAAGAGGCCGATAATACCCAGAGGAAATAAAAGAACTTTTCCAAGTTTGCCAGCTTGAAAACATTGGAAATACTTGCCAGTATCGCCAAAAACCAAATCTACAGTTGTTAAAACCTAATAATCCGTAATGTGCCTTTTTAGAATACTGTAACAGATACAGAAGAGGTCACTAAAATGATTCCTCCAAAAGAGTCCCGGAAAATAAAAGAATGAAATAAGGGGAACCTAAGAAATATTACCCCATGCTCTACCAGAGGACAAGCTCAGCAGCTCCCAGAGGCTTATAACCATGTGCTGGTCCCCACATACTAACGACAACACAGGGACAACTCCCGGTGAGGTCAGCGTCACTCTGGGGCTCCAGTGGTCACCGTTCTCTCCCCCACCCGACCCCACCTCTTACCGAGGTACAGAAAACTTCATGGTATCATCTTTTGCCTAAAATGGATTCTACACCCAAGGCCAATTTCTCACTTCACCTCAGATGAAGCTTCACTCCTTAACTGAACTAGGGCATGGGTTTTCCATAGCGGAGCACCTGCCTTTTCCCTATGAAGGTAACCACATTCCAAAGCGGATTCAACCAAGACATGATATTCCAGCTCGGGCTACCACACAGATGGCTGCTACTAACTCCATCCAAAAGGACCCGGAGTCATTAACCACAATGGGAATACTTCCATCTTGATGCCTACTTTCTACCACGAAGGAGGTAAGCCTTCATTACAGTTATGTCATTTCACCAGACTGCCTTTTTCACAAATATCTTTATTGAGTGTACTGGTTTGAAAGGATGTGTGTCCCCTAGAAAAGCCATGTTTTAATCCTAATCCCATTTTGTAAAGATAGCCGTTTCTTCTAATCCCTATTCAGCATTGTATGTTTGAAACTATAATTAGATCATCTCCCTGGAGATATGATGTAATCGAGAGTGGCTGTTAAACCGGATTAGGTGACGACACGTCTCCACTCATTCGGGTGGGTCTTGATTAGTTTCTGAAGTCCTATAAAAGAGGAAACATTTTTGGAGATTGGAGATTCAGAGAGAGCAGAGAATGCTGCAGCACCACGAAACAGAGAGCCCACCAGCCAGCAACGTTTGGAGATGCAGAGGGAAAACACCTCCCAGGGAGCTTCATGAAATGGGAAGCCAAGAGAGAAAGCTAGCAGATGACGCCGTGTTCACCACATGACCTTCCAGCTGAGAGAGAAGCCCTGACTGTGTTCGCCATGTGCCTTCTCACTTGAGAGAGACCCTGAACTTCATCAGCCTTCTTGAACCAAGGTATCTTTCCCTGGATGCCTTTGATTGGACATTTCTATACACTTGTTTTAACCGGACATTTTCTCGGCCTTAGAACTGTAAACTAGCAACTTATTAAATTTCCCTTTTTAAAAGCTATTCTGATTCTGGTATATTGCATTCCAGCAGCTAGCAAACTAGAACACTGAGAAATAAACACACACATGTACAGTCCAACCAAATTATACAATCAATAGCTCACAATATCATCACATAGTTGTGTATTCATCACCATGATTATTTTTAGAATATGTGCATCACGCCAGAAAAAGAATTTAAAAGGAAAAAAAAGAATTCATACATCCCATCACCCTTACTCCTCCCTCTCATTGACCCACAGTATTTCCATCTACCCAACTTTTACCCTTTATCTCCCCCTATTATTTATTTATTTTTTTACTTATCTGTTCATACCAGGGATAAAGGGAGTGCCAGACACAGGGTTTTCACAATAACACAGTCACACTGTGAAAGCTATATAGTTATACAGTCATCTTCATGAATCAAGCCTACTGGAACACAGCTCAACAGCTTCAGGTACTTCCCTCCAGTCACTCCAATATACGATAAACTTTTTAAAAAGGGTTATCTATAATACATAAGAAATACCTCCAGGATAATCTCTCAACTCTGAAATCTCTCAGCTACTGAAACTTTATTTTATCTCATTTCTCTCTTTCCCTTTTTGGTCAAGAGGTCTTTCTCATTCCCATGATGCCACGTCCCAGCTCATCCCAGGGAGTCGGGTTCCACGTTGCCAGGGAGATGTATACCCCTGGGAGTCACGTCCCATGTAGCAGGTAGGGCAGTAAGCTGGCTTAGAGAGAGAGGCCACATCTGGACAACCAAAGAGGTTCTTTGGGGGTGACTCTTAGGCATAATTATCAGTAGACTTAGCCTCTCCTTTGCAGGAATAAGCTTCATCAGGGCGAGCCTCCAAATAGAGAGTTCGGCCTATTGAATTTGTTGATCAGACAGCCTTTTGACTTTAGACCAGAATTCTTTGTCAGCAATAGGATATTTTTAGCTCACTAACTACAAGAAAATTTAAAGTAATACCATCAAGATACAGATAATTCCTTGGTGTGGCCAAAGTTTAGGGTTTATCCAAGTGCTTTCCCTCTAAGGACAATTAACAAGATATCTGTGTTTAAATTTAGATTCTGCTTGACTAATCTAAACTTATCAGGCAAAAAAGACAGACTAAAGTGACAAACCCAGGCGTGAGCCTTGATTGAGACCTCAAGTTGGGTGTCTATGAAGATAGGCCCCTTCACTCCCTATACAATCCTAAGGAAAAATACGTCTCTGGTCCTTTTAGTCAAGAACTAGTTGCTGAAACACCACCCAAGTAAGAACTGCTTCCCAAGACTCCTGATTGTATTTCAGTTTGTTAATTGCATATGTACCTTCAGACACTCACAGACCAAAAAACAACCTAAGCCAAATGTCACTCATATCTGTATTCCCCAGGCATGTACCACAATCAGCAGAATCCCATATATTTGAGTTTAACTGATGATGAATCACCATCTTTCTCCCACTCCTTTCGATTGTAATTCAGTTTGCTTTCTATTACTTTTCCTTCTGTTGGAGGACATGGGGTGGGACTGGGGGTGAGGATAACCTCCCAAGTCTTACTGCTCTTTAAATGGAATCACTGCTACCCAAACTACCCAGGCCAGAAAATCCAGGAACTCTCAACAAAGCCCCTGCCCTCAATTCCCACAACCAGCATCCAGTGAATTCTAGATCCATAAACTTTCTTCCTCTACTGCCCCAGATCTGGTGGTACTTGCATATATATAATAAAGCCAATGGAGTTTTATATATAATAAAGCCAATGGGGTTAACTTCAAAAACAGCTAACATCATTATAATGAAACTGCCTTTTAAACTAGAAGGCACTAACGCTATTATTGTTTTGTCTTTACTTGAAAATTACTGATTTCCTCTGTATAAATATAAAACTGTGGGGATATAGATACATTGGAAAATCAAATTCTATCTGTTTTGCTGAAGATGTTTTAAAAGAAAATGCTTTTGTTTAAATGACTAACTTAAAGAATAGGATGCTTAAATGGTATCTATAATGTGATGCTTGTATGGTAGGTAAAATTTAGCCATAGTCTTATATTTATACATTATCAAACTAGAATTCCACATTCTCTAGGCTAAAGTCAGTCAACAAGTTTATCATGATTTTTTCTTTTTTAACAGCTTTACATACAACACAACGCACAAGTTCAAAGTACTTAATTTGATCACTTTTGACAATGTATACACCAATAAAGCCATCACAATAATCAACATAAATATAACAGTAACACAAAAACTTTCCTATCATACCTTTGGATTCCCTACTGTGTCTCCCAGCTCCTCCCCATCTCAACACCCCAGACAACCACTGATTTGATGTCTATTTCAAATATCCATTTGATGTCTACTATAGATTAATGTCCATTTTCTAGAATTTTATATAAATGGAATTTTGGAGCGTATAGTCTATTTGGCCTGACTTCTTTCCTTCGAAATGACTACTGTGAGATTCATAAATGTATCTGAATTTTACGTGTGCTGATAGCTCATTCCGTTCATGAACATTTGGACTGTTCCCAGCTTGGGGCCTGTGTAGACTGAATAAAGGCTCCAAAGATGTCCAATCCTAATCCCCAGAATCTGTGACTATGTTACTTTATACATCGAAAAAGGAACTTCACAGATATGAGCAAATTAAAGATTTTGCAGTAATGGGATTATCTTGAGGTGTTTGGGTAGGCCCGATGTCATCAAGGGTGTCCTTATAAGAAGGAAGTAGAAGATATGATTAAATTAAAGATTTTGTGATGGGGGATTATCTTGGATTATTTGGGTAGTCCCAATGTCATCACAAGGATCCTTATAAGAAGGAAGCAGGGGATTGAGTAAGGGAAGGCAAGGGCCCTGTGCTGGTTTGAAATGATGTATGGACCCTAGAAAAATGATGTTTTAATCCTAATCCCATTGTGTAAAGGCAGCCGTTTCTTCTAATCCCTATTCATTATTGTACGTTTGAAACTGTAATTAGATCATCTCCCTGGAGATGTGATTTAATCAAGAGTGGTTGTTAAGATGGATTAGGTAGAGGCATGTCTCCACCCATTTGGGTGGGGCTTGATTAGTTTCTGAAGTTCTATAAAAGAGGAAACATTTTGGAGAATGAGAGATCTCTGAGAGAGCAGAGAATGACATAGCTATGAGAAGCAGAGCCTACCAGCCAGCGACCTTTGGATATGAAGAAGGAAAACGCCTCCCAGGGAGCTTCATGAAACCAGAAGCCAGGAGAAGCAGCTAGCTGATGATGCTGTGTTCGCCATGTGCCCTTCCAGCAGAAGAAGAAGCCCTGACTGCATTCACCATGTGCCTTCTCACTCGAGAGAGAAACCCTGAATGTCATCGGCCTTCTTGAACCCAGGTATCTTTCCCTGGATACCTTAGATTGGACATTTCTATAGACTTGCTTTAATTGGGACATTTTCTTGGCCTTAGAACTGTAAACTAGCAACTTATTAAATTCCCCTTTTTAAAAGCCATTCTGTTTCTGGTATATTGCATTCCAGCAGCTAGCAAACTAGAACAAGCCCCAATATCCTCAATCCATTATAGCATCAACTAAGTTTCATCAGATCAAAAGCCCCAAATCCATTATCCAAGTTATGAATGGGTGAGTCTCTGGGTACGATGCATAAGGGGAAAAATTCATCGCCACCTGTATATCTGTGAGACTAGAAAACAAGCTATCTATCCCCCAAATACAATAGTGGGACAGGCAAAGGATGATAATTGTAGACGTTTCCATTCCAAAACAGAGAAAACGGAAGAAAAAAGGAGTCATCAGTTGCAAGCAATTCCAAAATTCAACCCACAAACTCCATTAGGTTTCAAGGACTGAGAATAAGCCTCTGCGACTGAAGGCTCTGTCCTCTAGGCCCCTGGTTCCACACTCAGGGCCGTCAGCTTCAAATTCAGAATCACCTTTTTCATGAAGCATAGCACATATATGCAGCTGGGAAATTTTACCAGTCTACTTCCTGCATGTAGAATTCCAGGAGTTCAACTGCCTTCTTTCATTTCATTCTTTCTCTGTCCCCTTCGGTCCAAGCTGACAGTGACTCTGGTATAATATTCTCAAAACTGCTGAGGATCCCCTGGGTGTATAAGGTAACAGTTCTCTATAATAATGTATAATGTAACTGGCTTTCTTTCCAGAACACACTTTCTTGACACTTAATGTCCTGGTTTTAATGTCTTTCGCAATCTGGATAGGCTGAGAATCTCCCAAATCATGAGACCCTGGCTTCTTTTTATTTAAATGTTCTTCAATCAATTTATCTATTTCCTCTCACATTTTACTATAAGCAGAAAAAAGAGCAGGCCACACCCACAACCCTTTGCATGCAAGTTCTGCCTTCTACATAACTGCAGGTCACCATTTCTCTAAGCTTTCTGCCACTCTATAACAAGGAACCTCTCCATTCCTTCTGAGCCCTCACTAGACAGTGCCATAACATCAATATTTCTACCCAAGAGTCTGTTTATGATGAGTTAAGTATTCTCTAAGAAAACATAAGTTTTCTCTCCCATGCTCCTCACTTCTTTCTGGGCCCTTACTGGCAGAGACTTGAATATCCAATTTTTTTAAGACAGTCTATTCAAGGCAATGAAGGATTTTTCTGAAATGCTCCTTAAAGTTCTTCTAGCCTATGCTCATTCACCAATTCCAATACGACTTCTACATCTTTAGGCATTTTTTCAGCAAAACCTCATTTCCAGGTACCAAAATCGGTATAAGTCTTCTATTGCTGCTGTAACAAATTAACACAAACTTATAAAACAACACAAATGTCTTATCTTACAGCTCTGGAAGTCAGAAAATCAAAAGGGATTTTGAAAGTGACACTGGTATTCATGAATCTTATGGTGCCAAAACCAAGGTAGATGTCAGGAGAGAGGGATTCATTCTCGAGGTTTTAGGGGAGATACCATTCCACCTCTTTTCTGGTTTCAAGAGGCTGCCACATTCCGTGGCTCACAGCTCCATCACTCAGATCTCTGCACCTGTTGTCACATCTCCTTCTCTCCCTCGGCTTCCACTGTCAAACCACCTTCTCTGACTCTGACCTTCCTGCCTCCTTCTCAAAAGGACTTTTATGATTTAATTGGGCCCACCACAATCATGCCGGACTATCTCCCCATCTCAAGATCCTAAACTTAACCACACCTATAAAATCTCTTTTGCCATGTAATGAAACATAGTTACAGTCAGGGAATCAGGATGTCAACATCTGAAGAGAAGGGGAACCAAAAGCAAAAATATTTCTCACACTTTTTGGTATTAAAAAGTCTTTGTTTTTTCTTTACATTTGGTAGATTTTTTTCTAGAGAATCAGAATAACAATTATTCCTTTTAGCACTTTAAAGATATTCCACTGCTTTCTGGCTTGCACAGCCCGAGATGGGAAGTCTGCTGTAATTCTTATCTTTGTTTCTCATAAGTAATAAATATTTTTCTCTTTCTGCACCTACATTTTTTCACTTTTTCACTGGTTTTCAGTAACCTGAATATTATGTACCTTGGTATGTTTTTCTTTATGTTTCTTCAGCTTAAGGTTCATTGAGATTCTTCAATCCCTGGGCTGATAAGGAGCCTCAAGTTTGGGGAAATGTGGACCATTATTTCTTCAAGTATTATTTCTGGTCCCTCCCCCACTGGAACATCGATTACATATAGGTGATAGTGTTTACAGAACACTTCACCCAACAACAGCAGAAGATACATTCTGTTCAAGTGCACATGTACTCTCCACCAAGGCAGATACACGGTAATCCACTAAAATATCTCAGTAAAGGTAAAAGGACTGGAATCTTAGCAAATCACAAAGAAACAGAAGTGAAAGAACACAATTTTAAATAATCCATGGGTCAGAAAAGAAATCACAAAGAAACTTAGAAATTATTTTGTAACGAATGAAAATAAAAACATGAAAATTCATAGTCTTCAATTAAGGCAGAGCGTTCAGAGAAATTGGTAAAAAAAAAAAAGATGTCTTAAAGCAATACTGTAGCTTCAAAGTGAGAAACAAGAAAAATAAAAGCAAATGAAAACTAAAGCAATTAAAACTGAAAAAAAAAGAAGAGGAATCAATAAAACAGAACATATAAATATAAAAACCTTAGAGAAAAATCAATGAAACAGAAAGCTGTTTCTCTTAAAAGATCGAAAAAAAACTGGTAAATGTTAAGCTAGACTGATGAAGAAAAGAGAGAAGGCATGAATTCCAAATATTAGGAATGAAAAGTGGGTCATATATATATACATCCTGCAGCTAGTAACAGATACTTATAAAAACAGAAGCAACTTTATGCCAATAAATTCAACAAATTTGATGAAATGGATAAATTCCATAAAAGATACAAACTTCCCAGGTAGAAATATACAAATTCTTTAGCCCTATGTCTATCAAAGCCACTGAATCTGTAGTTTAAAATCTTCCACAAAGGAAACTCCAGGCCCAGATGCCTTAACTGTTCAATCTACCGAACATTTAAGTATAACACAGTATCAATACCACAAAACTCTCTTAAGAAATAGAAGAGCATAAAATACTTCCTGACACATTTAAAGAGAATGGCATTATCCTGACATACAAACAAGATACATATATTAAAGGAAAAGAAAACTGCAAATATGCTTTATGAACCTAAACACAAATTCCTCAATGAAATATTTGTAAATCAAATTCAATAATATATAAAAGTAGACCAAGTAGGGTTTTTCCCAGGAATTCAAATTGATTTGTTAACATTTGAAATCAATGGCTGGAATTCACCATATTGACAAAAAAAAAAGGACGAAAACATATTTAAATT
>PVIY010047722.1:0-17705 GCA_004026745.1 Myrmecophaga tridactyla | reverse complement strand
TCAGCTGTCCTGTGTACAACCAGAAATGCATTAAATCTCTCCAGAATAGGATGCAAGTCCTTGGATAATATTCACTCTTAAACTTGATATCTTACAACTTAAATACTATAACATGAACAAAACAGATTATGCCATATGATAAAGGGAATAAAATAAGGAGGAAAACAAAGATATTTGATTTCTGTATAAATACGTAGATACTAATTACAAAACAAAGGAGAAATATTCATACCACTACAGTCCTCATTTCTGTAACTGATCATGTGGTCATAGTTCATATTTATCACTACATTTTTTCACTACCCATTCCATGTTCCCTTTATGCTCAGCAAGCACATCAGCTGGCCATGGTTCTTTGCCTGGTGGGGTGACCCAAACCTTCATTCCTGAAGTTTCAGAGCCATTGGTAGTCCTGTCTGGACTAGGCTTTTGCAGTTTCCCATTGATTTTAATCACAGGGCATGGTAGCTGTAAGATGCCCTTGGGGATCTCCTATATTCCAAGAAAACTGTTCTCTACCTCCATTGTGTAGTTGCGTCCTATTTCCCCTGATAGTCAGGGTCAATCACCCCAGTCAATAAAGTAATCCCTTCCTTGGTTTGTTGATCCAGTGGTATGAGTAGCCCAAAGTGACCATGTGGCAACTTAGATTCCAGTTCAATGGAATCATTGTTGTTTCTCCTGGTTGAAGCACTCCCCATTCTGGAAAAACTGTAGACCAGTAAAGCTCAATGTTGCAAGGACAGGAAGCAAAAATTTTTCCAAGTGTCACACCCATTTACACCCCTTGATTCCTGGACCCATGAATCCTGGCTATTGGAGAAACAGCACCATACAGTGGATGCTGATTCAGAGCATACACAGCCTCCTGGAGAACATCACCACAGTCCTGCAAAGGTATTGCCACCTAGTTGGCACCTTAAGTGAGTTTTCAAAAGGCCATTCCACCATTCTATCAACCCAGGTACCTATGGATGATGGGGAACATGAATTTGTGACCAAGAGACCAGTTCTGCAAGAAATACTAAATGGAGCTCTAGAGGCAGATAGGAAAAGAAGAAGAGAGAGATGTGGAGAAGACTGTAGAAATGAAGACTATCAGTAAAGATAAAAAGAGAAAAATAATTAGAGGTGACATATAAAATCCAAAAGGCAAAATGGTAGAAGAAAGTACTGCCTTTACAGTAATAACTGTGAATGTTAATGGATTAAACTTCCCAATTGAAGTCCATGGGCTGGCAGAATAGATTAAAAAACAGGACCCATCTATTTGCTTTCTATCAGAGACTCATTTTAGACCCAAGGGCAAACATAGGTTGAAAGTGAAAGATTGAGAAAAGATATTCCATGCAAACAACAATCAGAATAGAGCAGGAGTAGCTACACTAATATCCAACAAATTAGACTTTAAATGTAAAACAATTAAAAGAGACAAAGAAGGACACTACATATTAATAAAAGAAACAATTCAACAAGAAGACATAAAAATCATTAATATTTATGCACTAAGCCAGAGTGCTCCAGAATACATGAGGCACTGCTTCTTGATAAAAACACTTAGAACATTAGGAATAGAAGGAAACTTCCTCAACATGATAAAGGACATATGTGAAAAGCCCACAGATAACATACTCTTTAATGGTGAAAGACTTTAAGCTTTCCCTCTAATATCAGGAGCAAGACAAAGATGCCCACTGTAAATACTATTATTCAAAACTGTACTGGAAGTTCTTGCCATAACAATTAGGCAAGAAAAAGAAATAAAAGGTATGCAAGTAGAAAAGGAAGAAGTAAAACTTACATTATTTCCATTGATATGATCCCATATGCAGAAAAATGCACAAAAAGCTCCTACAGCTAATAAATGACTTCAGCAAAGTGGTAGGGTAGAAAATTAATACCCAAAAGTCCATGGTGTTTCTATATAGAAGCAATGAAGAATCAGAAGTAGAAATTCCATTCACAATGGCAATGAAAAGAATCAAATATCTAGGATTAAATCTAACCAAGAATGTAAAGGACTTGTACACAGCAAACTACAAAACATTAATAAAAGAATTCGAAGAAGACCTAAATAAATGGAAGGACATTCTGTGCTCATGCATTGGAAGAGTAAAATCATCAAGCTGTCAACCCTAGCCAAAGAAATTTATAGATTCAATGAAATCCCAATCAAAATTCCTACAAACTTTTCTGCAGAAATGGAAAAACCAATCATTGAATTTGTATGGAAGGTTAAGACACCCAACATAGCTAAATTCATCTTGAAAAAGAATGATATTAAAAGTCTCACATTTTCCATTCTTAAAACTTATTACAAAACCAAGTAAGCAAAATATCATGGTCCCCGCACACAAAAAGACATAAAAGACTAGTGGAATCAAATTGAGAGCTCAGAAAACAACCCTCAAATTTATGGCCATCTGATCTTTGACATGGTTGTAAGGGTTATTCACTTTGGAAAGAATAATTTCTTCATTCATCAAATATTTCTGGGAAAACCAGATCCTCATTTGCAAAACAAACAAACAAACAAAAATAGAAGGGGGACTCCTATCTCACACCATACAAAAATAAACTCAAATGGATCAAAGACCTTAATATAAGAGTTGGAACCATCAAACTCTTAGAAGAAAATTTAAGGAACTGTTATCCAGACCTTGTGTTAGGCAATGGCTTCTTTGAGTTTACACCCAAAACACAAGAAACAAAAGAACAAATAGATAAATGGGATCTCACCAAATTAAAAATACTTTTTTTTCTCAAAGGATTTTATCTTGAAAATTAAACAACGACCTACATAATCTAGGAAAAAAATATTTGGGAACCACATGTGCTGGTTTAACTCTGTTATGTACTCCAGAAAAGGTGATTCTTTCTTAACCAATCACTGTGGGGGGCAGAGCTATTGTTAGGTGGGACCTTTTGACTAGGTTGTTTCCATGGAGATGTGACCCAGCCCATTCAAATGGGTCTTAATCCTTTACTGGAGTGCTTTAAGAGAGCTTGTGAGAAAGTGAGAGTTTAGAAAGAAAACACCCTGGGAGAAAGCAAGAGAGAAAGAAATGCTCAGAGACATTTGTTTTGGAGTCAGCTGTTGACACCAGAAACTTGGAGAGAAGAATCAGGAGACATCTCCATGTCCCTTACCTTGTGACAGAGGAATCCTGGATTCTAGGAGCCTTTCCTCAAGAATTGATACCTTAATTTGGACATTTTCATGTTTTATAACTGTAAATTTGTAATCTCTTAAATGCCCTTTGAATAAGCCAAACCATTTCTGGTATGTTGCCTTTGGCACCTTTGGAAAATGGAAACAATGTACAATGATAGTGATTAAATGTATAGATTAAAAATGATTTTGGAGGAAGAGCAAAGGAATGTCAGTACTGCAGGACGTGCAAAATAGATGGTCATTCATATTTTAAAACTTCAAAACATCTGTGGGAGACTAAAGCAAGAAATGTTTATTTGGTGCAAAATTTATATTCTAACTAGTGCATTTCCTAATTTAACTTCAGTATAATTGCACATTATAAGTACATGGAACTTGACTAGGGCATGAGATTTTGTTGGTTTGTCCAAGTTAGTGTAATGTCCTGCTAAATCCAAGAGTGGTTTGAACAGTGAATAAAGAAGTATTTGCAAAGTCCCCTTGGGAGATGGGGAGAAAGCGGTGGTGGGGGGCGGAATTCAGCTTCCCCATTTGGATAACTCCTGATATTCTCTCAAGCAATGGGGTCAACCAAATCAATAGGCTGAGCCCTCAATCTGGGATTTGCCACTACAAAATTTATCCCTGCAAAGGATAGGCTAAGCCTACTTAAAATATGCCTAAGAATCACCCCAGAGAACTTCTTTTGTTACTTAGAGAGGCCTCCCTCTCTAAGCTGACATACCAAGCAAACTTACTGTTCTCTTCCCTTTTGTGAGACAAAACTCCCAGGGTTGTAAACCTCCCTGGCAACATGGGACATAAATCCTGGGATGAGCTGGGACTTGACATGAAGGGATTGAGAAAACCTTCTTGACCAACAGGGAGAAGAGGGAAAGGAGACTAAAGAAAGTGTCAGTGGCTGAGAGATTTCAAATAGATTCAAGAGGTTACCTGGAGGTTATTTTTTTACATTATATAGATAACCCCTTTTTAGTTCATGGTGTATTTGAGTGGCTAGAGGGAAGTATCTGAAAATGTAGAGCTGTGTTCCAGTAGCCTTGTTTCTTGAAGATGATTGTATAATGATTTAGCTTCTGCAATGTGAGTGTGTGATTGTGAAAACCTTGTGTCTGATGCTCCTTTTATCTAGGATATGGCCAGATGAGTAAAAAATATGAATAAAAATAAACAAATAATAGGGGAAACAAAGGTTAAAATAAATTGAGTAGATTGAAATACTAGTGGTCAATGAGATGGAGGGGTAATGGGTATGGCATATATGAGTTTTTTTTAATTTGGCTTTTTAATTTCTTTTGCTGGAGTGATGCAAATGTTCAAAAAATGATCATGGTGATGAATACACATGATATATTGAGTTATTGGTTGTACACTATGTATAGAATGTTTGTATGTCAAGAATGATTGTATGTTTGCTGTTAATAAAAACATTTTAAAAAAACAAAAAAACCATTCAAGATCATTTCTGAAAGGTCTGTTATTATTCTATGAATTCTTTCAAATTCTTCTTTATGTTCATCTAGTGTCTTCCTAATATCCTTTATCTTTTTTTGCCCTTCTATTGAAATTATTTAGGAATTGAAGAGATGAAATTCAGAGAAGCACACAGGAAAAGACACAGAAGCTGAGGAAGGAAGTTATGGATAGAGAATCTAGAAATTGAAAACAAGGAAATCTGGGAGAGAAGGACAAGCATATGTCACCATATCTAAAGGGTTATTGCTATACCTATCAATGCATAGATATTTAAAAAACAAACAAATATGAGTCCGTATTGATACCTCCAAGGCCAGTCCAATGCCACAGGATTTATTCTGCCCCTCCTCAGACCATTTGTAATTTATTTCTCCAGCATGTGGGAGACATGGGTCTGATATTTTACAATTTGTCCAGCCCTCATATACCAAAAAAGGAGCTTTTGAATTGCTACCCTGTACTATGTTTGTTGCAGGTCTTTTTGTTGAGGTGTAACATTGTGTTACAAAGCCATGTAGTTCACCTCCTTTCTTCCCATCTACTTCTGAGTGGACATATGATTTATTTATAACAAGTCAGATTTATATGTCATATTCTGAGCTCCTTCTCCTCAAACACAACAATCACTGTAGGAGATTTGTGGCAAGGGCTAAAGAGTCCTTATGTCACCTGAAATAGCCTCAGAGATGTGAACTCACAGTTGGTCAGCTGTGGGTCTCAGGGACCAATTAAGGCAGAACCTGTGTGCTCTTATTAGGCAGAACCAGGAAATATCAGGCCTTGAGGCCAGATTGAATGACCAAATAATATCTGAAGACATTCTTGGCACCTGTGTGTGGTTCCTGACTCGAACAGGGCTGGTGTTTTAAGGAATCAATGCCCAGCTGCTGGTTGTCCCACAGCATCAATCCACAGGAGAAGGTTTCATGGCATCAATGGCAGGGCAGACACTGAGATTCTTACTGCCCTGAATCAATGAAATAACTGGTAAACCAACACCCATGCTCTCCCAAGGGCAGGCACAGCCCAGATCACATATGGAAGCACAGACAGGCTACCCCTCCTCAGCTGGTCATCAGCACAGGGCTTCTGGTGGCCTTCACCAGATTCCAGCCTCTAGCAGGGATTGAGAACCACATGGCTCTGGCCAATCGCTGTCACTGTCTCAGCATTTTAGAAATGCTTTCTTCACAAATCAAGGCAATAGCAAACCTCTGGCTGCTTAGTCAATTTTAGGAAAACCATAGTCATTGGCCAAATCTGACCTGTGCTTATTTTTGTAAGGCTCAAATGCTAACAATGTTTTGACATTTTCAAATGGTTGAGAAAAATCAAAACAATGATATTTCAGGTTATGTGAAAATTACTTGTAATTCACATTTCCATGTCCATAAATGAAACTTTATTAGAGCATAATTTTGCTGATTCTTTTTCATGTTGTCTTTGGCAGCTTTATCACTGCAGCATTGGGGTTGAGTAGTCCAAAGCAAGACTTCATATCCCACAAAGGCAAAAATTCCTACTCTGGATCCTTAAGAAAAATGCATCCCTTACCCTACTCTATCCCATTGCCAAAAAAGATGCTGAGCATGAACTATGTTTTCTTTTCCACCTGGCTTGTTTTCTTTTCCACCTGGAATGTCATGTTTTCTTTTCCACCTGGCTTCAGGGAAGTCAGAGCATCCCATATTCAGAGTCTATGATCATATGAGACCCTTCCAAGTGGCCCCACTACCTAAAAAGAGCTTATCTTACAGTTGGGTGCTTGTTAGGATTCCAGGCCAAATGGTACAGCAAACAGCAGCTGGTGGGACAAAACCTCACCTCAAACCCATCCAAACTGCTAACCTCTGCTGGACATACTCAGCTCCTGATCACTTCCAGGCCATGTCTGATTTTGACATCCACATGCCTTAAATCAACAAAGGGGTTTCATGACTAAATCCTCTGCTTTTTGTTTTCAGTGTGGAGTACGCTCTTTCTTGGGCTCAAGGAGATGGAAACAGATCCAAGTTTGTTGGTTCATCCCCCTCCTCTCAAAAGAAACCCTTTGGCCCTCTTGCCCTCACTTCTGCCCATCTCCATGTTTGCTTAGTATGAGCTCGTCTCCCAATCATGCATTTACCCAGGACAGCCTACTTTATTCAGCAAGGGTCCAAACCATCCATGCACTCAGTAGAAGTTTGTAATTCATGAAACTGGGCCAGGCCCTGGCTATCATCTGTACAGGGCAGTGATGGAGCGTGTGCCTTCCTGTCTCACTGACATGGCACACAGCACAGCAGGCACTGTTATCAGTGTTCACTGCTCTGAATGTGGCAGGGCTCAGTCCATCTCTCCATGCCCCCAGGGTGAAGTTTGTACCTTCACCTGTGTCCCAAGGTGAGCACTGGCTCCTGACACCATATGGCTGGATGGAAGGAAATCAGAAGTGCTGCATGCTCATGATCCTGACAGTGGATGAGGCAGTGTTCAGTCAGTGTGGGAGAGTGAAAGCCCAGCTCCCTTACCTCAAGATTGACAAACTGTGGCGACATTATCCTCCAGAGCTCCTTGCAGGGTCAAGCTGAGGCTGGACATCACCTGGAATCACACTCTTTCTTGCCTTCTTCTGCTTCCCTCCTTGGCTTCTCTGGATAACCTCCATAATAAATCACCTATACAAAGCTCTCATCTCCTGGTCTACTTCTAGAAATCCTCGTCCAGGGCCATCTGCCATGGCTGTGATGACTGGATAAGTGTTCATCCTGAGAAACATCCTATGGTTCAGATGAGGAGGAATGCCAATATGGAGACGTGTTTCTTGGAGTGAGGTGCTTTTGGAGGGAGAATCTCCTTTCCTTTTAGCAGGGGGCACTGCACTAGTTTAGTCTCCCAAGGTGCTTTCACACAGGTCCTATTTGAGTGTCATAACTCTCCTGGGAATTCCCTTTAAATTGATGCATGTGCTTTTTCAGTCCTTTCTTCAGAGAAAGGCCCCCAAGTATCTCTACTTCCCCCACTATCAACTCATCTCTAGTTCCCTGCAGCCTCTTGGGGACATGCTTCTCTCTGAGCTGGTTGGGGAATACTTGGTTATGCAATACAAGTTTTTGTCACTTCTGCTGCTTTGCTTCTTTGACTTCCTAACTGCACTGATTTGAAAATGTTATGTACCCCAGAAAATCCATGATGTTGCATTCCTAATCGAGTCTTGTGGGGGCAGACCTTTCATGGGATGGGATCTTTTGATTAGATTATTTTGAGATGTGACCTCTCCAATTGTGCGTGGGACCTTTTGATTATATTATTTCCATGGAGATGTGACCCTGACCATTGAAGGTGATCTTAATTAGTTTACTGGAGTCCTTCAAAAAGCTTAAGGAGAGAGAAAGAGTTCAGAATTAACATGGAGAGCAGAGAAATAAAACCAAGATGCAGACATTTGGAGCTGCTAAGCTAAAGATGAGATCCAAGGTTTGCCCTGGAGAAGCTAAGTGATGGCCCACAGACATTTAGAGTGAAAGCCATTGGGAACAGAGCTGAGAGAGCTGTTTGAAACTAGAAGATGGGAGAGTAGGCCAGCAGACCTCACCATGTGCCTTCCATGTGACAGAGGAACCTGGATGCTGCCTTTTCTCTGAGAAGTAATTCTCCATCTGGTGCCTTAATTTGGACATTTTCACAGGCTTAGAATTGTAACTTGTAACTTAATAAATCCCTTTTGTAAAAGCCAACCCATTTCTGGTATATTGCATTCTGGAAGCTTTAGTAAACCAAAACACTAAGCATCAGCAAACTGGCTTCTGTGGTCAGAGAGCAACATGCAGGTGAGTGGTCCAATTTTAAGATTCCCTACAAAGATCACGTTTATAGTCTATGCCTAATGTCGAAGTTCTCTTGGACATGCCATTCATTCAACACATGTTTATTAGGCACATACTATGTGCCAGACACCCCGCCTCATGCTCAGCTTAAATTAGGCAGATAAGGTCATCACATGGTCAGTACTACCATGGGGAGACATTCATTCACTCATCTGGCAATTATTAGATGCCTACTGTATGCCAGTTACTGACCTTTATGCTACAAATCTAGCATTGAACCAAACAGACCAGCCATCATCACCTCAAGGAGCTTATATTCTCGTAAAATATAATGAATATATATATGGTAAATAAGATGTTTTCACATAGTGATTCATGCTTTAAAAGAAATAAAAACAATAATACAGCATGTCACTTTTTTATATAGTGGCAAAAAGAATACTCTGAGGAGGCATTTCATGCAGAGATCTGCATGATGTAAAGGCTCCATGAAGGTGAAGTAACATCCCAACAGACATTTTGTTTTGTTTTGTTTTAATTTAATTTATTTTGTATTATCAAAACAAAACAATATACACACAGAAACATTCTTAACATACAAACATTCCATGTATGGTATACAGTCAATGGCTGACAATATCATCACATAGTAGTGTATTCATCACCGCGAGCATTTCTTAGAATATCCTCAGCAGGCATTTTGACAGATATAAAGCCTGGTGGTAGGACTGGGATGGGGATCAGAGAAGTGGGAAGGAGCAAACTGAGAGGGGGTGGAGCCACTGATAAAGAACCATGGAGATTTTATAAGGAATATGAAGAGAAATGATTGTATGGTCTATATTTTGGACAAAAATCTTGGGAAATTAGAGAAGTCCTTGGGCACCAACTAGCACAACTGTAACTTCTTTCTTCACTATGAAGTTCATGACTTCCTCTTCTCCATTCAACAACATTTACCAGGAAAGACCACAAATGAGACCATAAAACCCGTCCTACATATTTAAAAGGTTCTAGTCATATAAATACTGTTTCTATGATAAGAAATGAAGTGAATTAGAAATCAACAGCATAGAGGTATATGGAAAAATACCCCAATTTTTGAAAGTAAATAATACTCTTCTAAATAGCACATGGCTCAAGTAAGAAATTAAAAGGGAAATTAGACAGCATAATGAACTTAATGAAAGTAAAAACACAACACATCGAATTGTGTGTGTTGCCACTAAACCAGTCTGTAAGGAGAAGTTTGTGGTATTATACTCATATATTAGATGAGAAGGAAAGTACAGTCCAGATATTGTACAATGTCCTACTGCATCCATGAGCAGTAGGTAGTTACTAAAATACTATAGGCAGATGAAGGGCAGGATTAGACTTTACCTTTTAAAACCTTTTTCTTTATAGAGGATGTGAAGAACCAGAACACTTATTCATTGCTGATGGGAGAAAAAATGGTGATACCAATTTGGTAAAAAAGAAAACAAATATTCACAGTTCCTTATAAAATCAAACATACATGCTCCCTAAGATCCAGCAATTACACTCCTACTCCTTTAACCAAGAGAAACAAACAGAAACCACATCTGCAGAAGGACATGCATGCAAATGCTCATGGCAGTTTTATTCATAATAACCAAAAGTTTGAAAAAAAAATATGTCCATCAACAGGTGATTGGAACGAATAAAAAGTAATGCATCCATACAATGGAATACTAATGGAAAATTGAACAAACTGATGATACATGCAACAACATGAGTAAATCTCACAAATAGTATACTAAGTGAAAGAAGTCTCATGTACCTGTAATTCCATTTATATGAAGTACTAGAGCATGAAAAATCATAATAGTGTTAAATTCAGTAAGAAGTGGTTTGGGATTGATGAGAAGGATAGAAGGGAATATAATAATATCTTGATAGAAGTTTGGGTTATGCAGCGGTATACACTTGTCAAAACCCAGAAAATGTGCACAATTATTTAGGCATTTCATTGGAAATTTCACTTCAAAGGGAAAGGAAACTTAAATCTTTAACACTAATTAATGTATATCATGATGATGTATTTAAGGAGAAGTGAACTAATGTTCAAAACTTGCTTTGAAATCCATTTAAAAACAGTGTGAATTGAAGGATGGACAAGCAATTTAAAAAACTGTAGGAACAAGTGAATAATAGAATTTTGGTATTGGGCATATAAGTGTTCACTGTAAAATTCTTTAAACTTTTTTGTATGCCTGAAACCATTCATTATAAAATCTTGTGAAATCTATAACTCTGGATACAGGGAAGAAACATAATCTTTGGTGGCCAAGGATACATTTAGGTATAGATGGGATAATTTGCAGATATGAGAGGTGTTCTGATCCAATCAATAGGATTTGAAGATGCTTTGGATACAGAGGCTAGGAAGAGGAACGAGAATGTTTCAGTAGATGGGCTGAAGGAACAGAAGATTGTGCATTGACACTGTTGAATGAGATTTCTGGAAATGATAACTAGGCAATTATATCAATAAGTTTGGGGTTTGGAGGAGAATAAGGGTCTCTAGCTATAAATTTGGATATCAGTGGCAAATATTAAAGATATATGCAGATATGGGCATGAATGCAGTTACCAAGAAAAGAGAAGAGAGTCTAAGCTGAAACATAGAAAAAACACAAATGTAGAGGCTAGAAGCAGAGAATAAGAAGAGTAAGGAAAATGGTGAGTGGAAGAAGGAGGAAATGGAGGGAGAGGAAGCAGAGAAGGGGAAGGAGGAAACCAAAATGGAATTGAGCCCACAAAAATAACATTGAAGAAATTGTGTACAAACTAAAAACCAAAACAAATATTTCCTGTTATACTAGGATTCTTGGTTCAGGAATGATCCTTTCCTGTGTGAAAGGAAAATGTAAATTTAAATACAGCTCTTTTCTGCTGGTTGCTAAAACTGAAGGCTTGATGATGCCATTTCTCATCCTCTTTACAGTGCCAAGGCTGCAACACTTTACTAAGATGGTGAGGAACAATGCCTCTTGTCTCTTTCCCAACCTGAGCAAAGAGGAAGTGGGCAGTAGAATCTAGGTGGCATAATAGGATTTCAAACTGCCCATGTTAAAATGTACCAAGCACTGTGCATAATGGACCCCACTTCAGAATGCAAGACTCCCACTCTGAAAGAGAACTGGAACAGTGATGTCCACATCTGAAGGCCAAAGACGTGTTCCCTGCTACTGATGCATGGTTGAAAACATAGCAAACTTTGGAGTACCGCCCTGGGCCTCCTGCTGTTTCATCTGGCCACCTGCTCTATCTTGAAAAAGTTTCCCCATCACTACCTGATCCCCTGAAGTGCTGAGAACATCAACAGCTAGTTTACTTGGAAAGTTGATTTAAATGTTCCCCATAGAAACTTGGCCAGTTCCTATTGGGGAAACATATTGTTTATAAATCTACAATTTAAATTAAATTCCTCCCCTTGTCACTTGCACGAGGTTCTCATCATTTTTTAAAATTAACTCATCAGCATTGAGAAAAATTCAACTCAGCCACTTCCTTTCATTTACCAGATATGGGACACACCTTCCTGAGGGCCACCTTTACATCTTTGTTCCGCAGAGTGTAGATGAGTGGGTTCAGGGTGGGGCTGACTGCTGTGTACAGGATGGCAACCACTTTGCCATTGTCCATGGAGGCGCCAGTCCCTGGGAGGAAGTAGGTGTAGATGACAGTGGAGTAATACATGCAGACCACTAGGAGGTGGGAAGAGCAAGTGGAGAAGGCCCGGCGCTTGCCCTCGGCAGAGCGGATGCGCAGGATACTGGCGATGATGAAGCCATAGGAAGCCATGGTGAACACGAAGTTGACAACCCCAAAGTAAGCATCTGCGACAATGACCATGATGTCATTTAGGTAGGTTGGGCTACAGGAAAGCAGCAACAGTGAGGGGATCTCACACAGGAAGTGATGGATCTGATTGGAGCCACAGAAAGTGAGCTGTGTCATCAGACCAGTATGCACGGAACTGTTGATCCCGCTGGTTACCCACATACCACCTGCCAGGAGGGCACAGAGTGTCCTGCTCATCAGTGTGTGATAGTGCAGGGGCTGGCAGATGGCCACATAGCGGTCATAGGCCATGACCGTGAGCAGCAGCAGCTCAGCCCCCAGAACCCATGTTAGAAAGAAGAGCTGGGTCATGCAGCCCCCATAGGAGATGGTGCAGCCTTTGCCCACCAGGTTCTCCAGCAACTTGGGGAGTATGGTAGATGTGCAGACAATATCTATGATGGCCAGATTGGTGAGAAAAAAGTACATGGGGGTGTGCAGGGCTGAATTCAGGCAGATGGCTGTGAGGATGAGACAGTTCCCTGCAAAAGCTGTCAGGTAAAGGAGGAGGAAGAGAGCAGAGAAGGCACCTAGGAGCTGGGGGTTTTCTGAGAAGCCCAGTAGAACAAACTCTACCATGGCTGTGTGGTTGTTGGCTGCCATTGGGTGGGTGAGCTTGGCCCAGGGATCCCGGGGAGCAGCTGGCACCTGGCAGAGGGAAGCACAAGGTCGAGGTAGGTAACCACACTTCACACACATCTAACGGGATGTTTGCAGTGGTGCCTTGGACCTAGGAAACACATAGCTAAGTTCTTAACATAGGTTCCTAGAACAAGGGAGATAATCCTTCCCCACTCCCCAGACTCCATCCACATAACAGCTTCTCCTTCCTGTTTGTGGATGGGAAGGCATTACTCAGAAATTTACATAGGAAGTGCAACCTGTTTTCACTTTAATAATGAATATTTCCTACATTATCCTGACATGTGAACATTACTGGGAGATGGACCATATTGTATTTACCTGTAAGTATGACATGGCCAGTGACATATCCTAGTTGGCTCCAGGCCTTATTATCCCAAAGAGGAAAAGCCAATTCAGCTGGAGATTAGGAGAGGCTTCATGGAGAAGACTTCCTCAGAGACAGAGTGAAATTCTTAACTGCAGAAGGGTAGAAGTGGGCAAAGGGATGGGCTGAGGTGGGGAGCTTAGGTGTTCTGAGGGGACCAGTCACTGGAGGTGCAGCCTGGGAAGAGGCCAGTCTTGGGGGACAGCAGCCAGCTTTGGAACAGGCTGGACTTGGATCTGCATCAAGTCTGGTCAATTAAAGCCATGACCACCCAACACTGCCTTGTCTACTAAAGGCTGCTTCCCAGAGTGAGGAGGTGGCTGTATCATGGGCATCCAGGGTTGCTGTTGGTTCCTAAGTAGTTGGTTCCTTTTAGCTGACAGGAGTCTGTCTCCTGGCTCTAACCCCAACCAGGTTCTCTTGGACTAAGTGAGAAGTTTCTTCTTTCATCTGGTGTGCCAGGGGCTGGAAATGAAAGAAGAAACACAACTTCACTGTTGCCTGGAAACTCTTGCCATGCACCCACCTGCTTTCCAGGCCTGTGCAATTCCCTGACTTTGCACACCAGTCTGGCAACCCATCCCTGACCTCAGGCAGGTGGCTGTCTTCCTTGAGTAGTACATGCCAGGCCCAAGAAGCCACAACCCATTAACAATATAATGAACATTTCCTTCTCCTCCCCTTGTGGCTGCACACCCTGGGCCCACCCAGTTCATGGTACAGGGACGCTCCAAGAACATGCCCTGCCTGTTGCAGGTGGGTAACTGATGGCCTGAGAACAAGGAGTTATCAATATGTGCACCTCCTAACCAGGGGGCTGGTCCCTCCAGTGTCCCATGAACAGAGATGCGGGAGATTTGCAAAAATACATTCCTGACTCTGAACACTGAGTGGGCAGAGTGCAGAATAAGGTGTTTGTGGGGGAGGGTCCTGTGAGTGTGACCTACTCAAAGTGACCTGTTCAATCCGCTCTCCCCATTCCCTCTCAACTACCCTTACCAGGACCAAATTTTGCACAGGTTGCTGACCAGAACCCATGCTCTGTCCTTGCCAAACATGGGTGCTAACATGTGCCTCAGGATGGGGGGGTGGTCCTTGCTCATGGGGTGTTCACATCTGAGGGTCATACTAGAGCCATGCAGCAACCACCCCACACACCCTTTGCTACAATACATGGGACTGTCCACATACAAACACTGAGCCCTCTTCTGGCCCCTGCCACCCAAGTCCACTGCTAATATTCAGCGGGCACACTACCTGTGCTGCATTTATGTGCAACATTTGTGACAATCAATTAACCAATATTGATACATTGTTCTTAACCAAAGTCCCTGTTTACTCAGAGTTCCTGTTTTTCTGAAAGCCCCTTTCTGCCTTAACACCCATCTGGGATATCAGATCACATTTAGTCATCTTTTGGCTCTGCTTGGTGCTGTTAGTTTCTCAAAGTGTGCACCCCTTGCCTCAGATTCAAAGGGAGCTGAGTCAGCCACCTCCAGCTCATGCAGCCAGAGATTATTTTAATTATCTTGATCTATTCTAGAGAACAAGGCCAAAAGTGCTGTTTTTTCCCTTTTACCAATCAGCCGCACAGATAGGACTGAGGGCAGCCAAGCCAAGAGGCTCAGAGAGTCTCAGGGCACCTCAGCATTTCACACTGGAATTGCAAAAGACAGGAACAAAGTGATTATAGGAGCATTTCATCCACAACATATTAGCTCAGGTCTAATCTAAATCCACCTCTTCAGAAATATTGGAAGGAAAATTGGTAAATTGTCCAAAAGGCAAGGAATAGACAGTGATTTATTCACAATTAACATATTACCTGTTAATATAAGATGTGTTCACAATTGCTTCCTGTTTAAACTGACATTCACATTTCAATGAAAGATCAACAATACCCTTACCCCAATTAAAGGTGAGATAGAAACTTGTGGTTCAAAGCCGCGTTTCCTCCTGTTTGGGCCTCCCCTGTTTGTTGCTGACCTTTAAGAACATCTGCTTGGGGTGGATGCAGAGGTCACTGGGGAGCAAAGAGAGGCCAAGTCCATTAGGGAGCAATTACCCCCAGCAGGAGGTAAACAGTGGCCCTGGGGCTGCTGTCTCCAGGCCAGGGCTGGGTCAGGACCTGAGGAAGGGACAGGGCAGGCTGGGACTTGTCTGCTGGGACAAGCCCCTCACCCTGTTGTCCCAAACCTGGCAGAACCTGGTCTCTTAGCCTTGACCCCTCAGTTCAGGGACTGTGCATAGCCTATCCTGCAGGAAGGTTGGGAAGGACTTCTTAAATCCATTTCATTCCTTACAGTGGTTTTCAATTTATAGAAATATGGTAAAGTGGCACATAGCACTCAAGGGCATTCTATGTACAGTCCCCTATAGGTAGTGTGCTGCATTTGTGCACAACATTTGTTACAATAATGAGCCAATATTGATAAATTGTTGTTAACTAAGGTCCTCAGTTTGTTCAGAGTTCCTGTTTTCCTGAATGTCCCTTTCTGTCTTAACTCCTGTCTGGGACACCACACCACATTTAGTCATCTTTTGGCTTCACTTGGTGCTGTTGGTTTCTCAGACTGTGCTCATTTGATGGCTTTGGTCAATTGAGGGGGACCAGTTAGGGCCCTATAAGAGGCCCCTCTGTGGGGATTTTTCTGATGTTCTCCTTCTTTGTAGACAGTGTTATGGGTGTGGGTGGAAGACCTCAGAGGTAAAGTACCCTTCCCATCACATACTGTCAGGGGTGCTTCAATAGGACTCACTGCTGAAGGTTTCAATCTTTGTAAGATGAGATTTGCAATCACTCGGATATACGCAGGGTCCATACACTCAGGAGACACACTAGTCTGCCCCCCTGGCCAAGTCTGAAACCACATCAGGAGTCTGCGGAAGAGTGGATGTCATGTCCACAAACCCAGCCCCAGACCACGGCACCCCAGCAGGCTAGGTCTTGGCTCTGGCCAGGCAGCCCTCGGCTACTCAGGAAGTTCAGAAGTGAAGACAATGGAGCCAGGCACAGTACTGCCAGCCTGGGTGATGGTACAGGGAGCTCATTGCAGCTGGCTACCTCCCCTGGGTCACCAAATGTTTCACAACTGATCATGAGATGTCTGATCATGAAATGAAATGGGTGGTCTTCTAACTATATGCCCAAGTCAAAGAACTAAGAAAGTAATGTAGATAAGGAAAACCTAACAATTCATCTTAGAAACCAACTTCAGAAAACATGACATGCAAATGCTTGCAACTAAAAAACAACCAAAGAGAGGGCCATTGTTAATTTACAGTGGTTCTTAATTTTGCAAAAGTAATAAGCACTGAGTCCCTGGAATTTTCAAGACAATCCTAATGCCCTTCAAATCAATCAATCAATAATTTAATCTCTGATCAAGGATTAAATATTGTGCCAGTTTGATCATGTGGTAGACCCCAGAAAAACCATGTCTTTTAATCCTCATTCAATATTAATGTCTAGGAGCTTTTTGATTGTTCCCATGGAGATGTGACTCACCCAATTGTGGATGTTAACTTTTGATTAGAGGGAGATGTGACTCCACCCATTCCAGGTGAGCCTTGACTGGAATCCATTAAAGGAATTAACATTTTGTAGAGAGTTCCTTGTTTTTAGAGCCACGACAGAGTCCACCAGTCAGAGACCTTTGGAGATGAAGAAGGAAGATGCCCCAGGGAGAGCTTCATGAAATAAGAAGCCTGGAGAGACAGCTAGCAGATGTTGATATGCTCACTATGTGCATTGCCAGCTGAGGGAGAACCCAGAATTTAATCAGCCTTTCTTGAGTGAAGGTAGCCTCCTGTTGGTGCCTTAATTTGGACATTTCTATAGACTTACTTTAATTTGGACAATTTCATAGTCTTAGAAATGTAAATTTATAACAATAAATTCCTCCTTTTAAAAGCTGTTCCATTTCTGGTATGTGGCTTTCTGGCAGGTAGTAAACTTGAACAAATATTTTTGCATGATATTTAATGCAATGGAATTTCAACAATTCAGAAATTTGAACAATTCTTCTAATGTATTTAGATGAGATACAATCTTCAGCTACATCTGCTTTTCCTAATTGAAGATACTGCTTTTCTAAACAGTGATATTGGTTTATGAAAATAGTCTGTGATGAAGGTCCTTGCCACACTGATTTCAAGTTTATCCCATGACCCCCATCATATAGGCAAATTTACACCATATAAGCCACATTATCCACAGGAATTGTTTAATACAATTTTTCTGAGCACCCAGTACATGCATATATTTGTCCTATGGTCATAAGGATCCTCTTGACTATACAATGGTCTCTTCCCTTGATGGTTCCAACATTTGTAAGGAGCATGCATAGTGTGAGACTCCCTTGCCTAA
>PVIY010047721.1:0-17698 GCA_004026745.1 Myrmecophaga tridactyla | reverse complement strand
GTATGCCTCAAGGAGGTGCTCAAGAAAAGTGGCCGGAGATTCATCCAGCTTTTGTACAGTTTTACTTACTGGAGATAAGTTGGTCAGCTTCTTGGCCACTGCTCATATTCCCTGGAGCAGAGTCTGGTGATACTGATCGAGAGCCTCCTTACCTCTATCAGTGTTGAGGTCCCATCTGGGATGGGTGGAGGGGAACACAGCCTCTATTCGGGTTGATTGAGTAGTAGATTGTCCATCAGGTCCAAGAATTAACTTTCTTACCTCTCTCCTGACTCAGTCTCATTCTTCAGAGGTGAAGAGTGGCTGGAGGAGTTGTTGGCAGTCATCCCAGGTGGGCTGGTGGGTAAAAAAGGCAGTCTCCAAGAGGGAGATGAGCCCTTGGGGCTTTACAGAGAAAGAAGGATTCTGGTTTTTCCAATTATATAGATTGCTAGAGGAAAAGGGAACATAAACCATGAAAGGTGGGCAGTTGCCCCCTGGGGCAGGGCCAACCTTCCTCAAGGGTAAAATTGGAACTCCAGAAGAATCCGCTGATTGTGAACCAGAAGAAGGGTGGTAAGCAGAGCCACTTCTGGTATGGGGTGATTGAAGGTCACCTCCCGGCTATCAGAGGGGCTGGTTGCTTCTTGGCTGTTTCTCCCCTCGGGTCTTAGAGGAGTCGGAGGGACAGTTGAGTATGGGGGAGGGTCCATTGAGAGCAGATCCTACGATGGTCCTGTCAATACTGGAATCCCATTAGTCCTTTCTTTTTGAGAGGTTTTTATTAAGAGGGCTGTTTTGGCTCTGGGGGGTTTTCCTTTTTGGAACTCCAGGCAAGACCGTAACCACTTGGGTTTTTCTGTTAAAATTTCAATCCAAATTAGTATATACAGGATTTGGACAAGGTGGCCTGGATTACCAAAAATCATCCTTTGGACTCTATAAGTTATAGATAGATCTGTGGTTCCCTCAGAAGGCCACCCAGAACCAAAAGTTGGCCACTCCGTGAGCAGAATTTTTCCAAGTTGAAGGCGTTGACAGGGACTCCATAGTCTCCAGCCTTCCACTGAAATTCTTGGAAACTTTTCAAAAAACATTGAAGGGGAGTACAGACAGATGAACTTGATTGACCCATGACAATTATAACAAGAATGACACAGAATGCGACAAGACCAACAGTTGAGAGGAGGAACAAAACAAACCAAAACAAGCAAAGTGTTATCCCTAACTAATTCCTAACCCATAGTCCCAGGCAATGTCTTGCTCTGGGACTGGACCTCGGAGGTAATGCTGCATCCAGCCTTCCAGAGGTCCTCACTGGATCCAATAATAGACCTGTAGTCACCGGTAGGTTTCCATAAGCAGATGACTCCACCAGATTTTGTATAATTTTGGAGGGTCCTGTAGGACCAGCCTGGTCCCTGGTCCTTGCCTGGGGTGGAGGACTGTCTCTCCGAGGCCTTCCCCTAGGCCAGACCTCAGTTTCGGGGGTGATCCCAGGACTGGTGGTCACCAGATGTCCCATTAGGGATGATCTCGCTGGGACCTCCAAATGTTGTGGGTGGCACCTAAAGAGAGACCACACAATTCAAAACTGCAAGCCAATTTGGAGTCTTTATTAGCTGGCCAGTGACTGCCTCAGAAACCTCCAAGAAGGAAGATTCAGAGAGGATCCCCCAGAGGTTTGTAAGATGAGCTTATAAAGGCTAAAACCACATCCTGGTTTGCAGTTGCTAGCAAGCAAGCTTAATCACAGAAGCAGAAAAATGCCATTAGCTGTTGCCAAAATATATTCCATTCCCTCAGTTTCCTAATATTGGTCATTATTTAACTCTTGGGGACTTTCTGCCCCAGATTTTTGGGACTTTCCCTGCTCAGGCCTGATTGATTGCTCCTAGCCCTCCACACAATAACAACAATACTAAGCTTACTTGGATATTATGATGTTTCTATAAGTTAATATTGCAAACTTCCTGCCATAGTATAAGAAAGAAATTGAGTAGTTGTTAATATTAAGTCTGAAATGTCACCCAAATGACATAATGTGGTGGCTTGGAGATATATACATCCATTCAGAAAAACATGTTTGTAATCTTAATCCATTCTGCTAGGTGTGAACCCATGTTAAATAGGAACATTTGATGAGGTTGCTTAAGTTAAGGTGTGGCCCAACTGAATTAGGATGGGTCTTAGTCCTATTACTGAAGGCTTTATAAGGGAGACCATTGAGAGAGAGACATACACAGGCAACAGCCAGAAGCTGGAAGTCAACAGAACTTGGAAAAGAAAGGGAAAATCAGGAAAGGATGTCATATGCATTGTCATGTGACAGAGTGGACCAAGGATCACAGTCTTCTGGGAGAAAGCATTGCCTTGCTGATGCCTTGATTTTGGACTTCTCCTAGCCTTAAAACAATAAGGCAATAATTATCCATTGTTTAAGCCACCCCATTGCATCATATTTGTTTCAGCAGCAAAGAAACTAAAACATACATCTTGCCCCAGTAATCAAGATTCTTTTGAAAACAGATTGTTTGCTTTCTCTCCCTCATATTTCTTACCTATTTGTGATGTTCTCAGATCTAATACTATTTTTTCTCAATAAAACTTCACAAAACACTGCTTTCTTGCTAAGACATTAAATATATACTCTTACAATCATTAGCATAACAAATTATAAGGTATCATTGAAGACAATTCATGCACGTGTACTTTTATATGTATTTTTTCACATAGGTCCCATTGCTCCAATATGACCAATAAAAATTCACCAAATCTTTTGTTGTTTTATTATTTTCATCCTGAATATAATACAATTCTGTTATATTAATGCCTTCTATAACAACTATCTGGAATGAACTATCTACTCAAGTGAGACAAATTTAAAGACTAGTCTTCTATATTAAATGAGAGAAAGGGCATTTGTTCTTTTATCATTTCCAACTCTTTTTGAAATGTGTGTATGTGTGTGTATATACACACCTGGTATGCACAATAGTAGTTGTAAATATTTCTATTATCAACCTTCATTCCACAGTTTTTATAATATTCACAAACTCCCATATTTTAATATCATGCAATGAATCCTTCTGAGAATAGCTTCATACTAAGTCTACATATATGCAGTTGCAATAATGTGCTATCTACTGATACCAATATCTGTACTGAGATTTTCATATAAACTGTTCTTAATGCTGCTTTGGAAATATATGTGATATACTATTTTGTCATGAATTTGATACTGCTCATGATGAAATTTCTTGGTGTCTCTCAATGACTTAGAAAGTTAAACTGAAGACATTAAACAATTATACAGAGAACCTGATAGATTTTTTCTTATTAAGACCAAATATTTGAAAGATGACCCATGAACCAAGATTTTAAACATGATTTTTTCCCTTATACCTAAATAGACATTTATCTAATGCTTATTAAGATGGTTTGAGAACAAGAAGAAAAAAGATGAATCCCTCATAAAGAAGGATTGCATTTTTTCTTCTTTTAACAAAGTAACAGTCATCATTTCACTCTTTCTTTACTGCACTCCTGTTTCTTGTTCAACTAATCCCTTTGGATTTGGATATTTTGTTTAGTCATCCCATCTATCAAGTGAAATGAATGAAAGCAGTACTCTTAGAAGGAAAATGAGCTCACTAAAGTTTACATTTATTTTCTTCCTTTGTTGTCTGACCTCAATCTGTTACTATACTATATATCTTTCAAATGACTTTACAATACTCTCTGGTTAACAATGAATCAAAGGAATTTTTACTCATGCTTTTCTTTACACAATTGAAATCCCCTATTAATAATAATGCTGGAGGACAAAGAGAAAAACCAAGATAAGGAGCTTCCAAGAGGAATGATAGGAACAATATTAGTGGCTTACCAAAATAAATTAGAACAGACCGACTAGAGATTTAACAAGTGATTGCATGCAATGAATATTTGATTGAAATTTAAAAGTGATGCTACTGTTTCACAAATAAATTCTTATCGTGGCAATTTACATTCCTGACATCCCAATTGGTTTTGTGGCTGCAAATGATATATCTTTATAAGGTTTTCTGCAATGAAAATTTTTTCAAATTAAAATACAAATACTTTTGCATGTTTTGGGGTTTAACTTGTTCTTTTAATATAAAGAGTTACTTTCAATTTTCAAATATCTCTTCTGCACCTAAAACTTGAAAATGACTTCTATGCTTAATGGAAAAATTAGAACATTTGGTTATTTAATTGAGTTTAATAACTTAGATTGTAATTGCCAATATTAAAACTTTTATGGGGATAAGATAAATTTATATTATTAGTTCACATTCAACTAGTAACTTTGAATGAATATAAATAGTGATCTTATATTGTTTCAGTAAATTTTTTAATACAATTCTAAATTGTTCTATTATTTTACCTGAAAAGAGTTTACTCAATGACTTTTATCATTTGTTTGTATTATTTACAAATATGAATGTATTATTTAGGGTATCATGGAAATGATCCTGATCTGGTCTCTCTAAAAATATTTTTTCTCTTAAATGTACTTAATTATGGGATAAAATGCCACAGAAAAATGGATCAATGATGATTCTGAAAAGGATAAATATTTTTAGAGGATGAATATTGAAGGAGTAACTAACAAAATGGTAGTTTTAAAGACCTAACTATCATTAAGCTAGTTTCTGCACAGCACAAGCCCATCCCTCCTTCCTGATCCCTACGGCACACTCACAATGACAGTGTCTTTTGTCTTGTGTATTTGGTTGCTGTGTATGTGTATGTGTTTGTCAATGGCAGTACTTTTTGTCTTTTGTTTATTTGGTTGCTGTGTATATATGAGTTTGAATGTACATGTATCCAATGTAAAATTTCCTTTGGCCTCCCAGAGTTTTTTTCTAAAATGATTGTTAATCAAATGCATAAAATAATTCAGGTAGCACTATGGTTTTCTCCTCTTACAACTTGCCAGATAAGTAAACAACTACAAATTTTAATTGAGCTTAGTTTATGATGGTATAAAATTGCATTTTGAATCTAAGTATGAAATCTTCTGAAATTTAGGTGTAACCAGAACTTTCCCAGGACTTTCTAACTTGCATTTTCATGTAAACTCATAATAACATTAACACTCAAATCTCAGTGGCTATGTTTGCAGTGTGAAGATGGCAGAGTAAGAAACTTCAGGAATCACTCTCTCCACCAGAGCAACTATTGAACAGGAAGGAACTGTTTGAATAAACTATTTCAAAACTCCAGAGTCCAGTAGAACACTGTAAAACTTCCAGGGAAGAGCAGCAGGAAGAGGCTGGTAAATTATGGTAAATACAAGTAAACTGCTCTCGCAGTGCAGCAATTACTGTTGCTCTGCCCCCACTTTCATGGCAGCAGTGAGGTCCTTCCCCTAGTATAGATACTGGTATCAGAAAGGAACACAAAAATCCACTCCCCAAGATCCAGGTGTGGTTTGTGTGGCAATTTTGATTAATGCTGCTGTGAAAATCAGTATGCAAATATCTGGTGTTGAAGAGGATGTGTAAAATGGTGCAGTCACTGTGGATGACAGTTTGGCAGTTTCACAGAAAGTTAAATATAGAATTTCCATAAGAACCAGCAATTCCACTTTATGGTATATGTCCAATAGAATTGAAAGCAGGACTTGAGCAGATATTTGCACACTGATGTTCATAGTGACATCATTCACAATTGTCAAAAGATAAAAGTAACCCAAGTGTCTATCAACTGATGAATGGAGAAACAAATGTTCTATATATGTACAATGGGATATTATTCAGCCATAAGAAGGAATGAAGTTCTGATGCATGCAACAACATGGATGAACTTTAAAGACATCATGTTGAGTGAAATAAACTAGGCACAAAAAGACAAATATTGTAAGATCTCATTGATATGAAATAATTTGAATAAGCAAACTCATAGAGTCAGAATCTAGAACTTAGGTTATGGGGGCAGGATGCAGGTAAGGGAGGGGAATTAAGGCTTAAGTTGTACAGAGTTCCTATTTGGGATGATGGAAAAGCTTTGGTAACCAATGTGATAATGGTAGCATAACGTGAATGCAATTAACAGCACTGAATTATATATTTGAACATAGTAAAAAGGGGGGATTTTAGATTGTATATATGTAACTGGAATTAATTTTTTTAAAGTTCACCAAAATGCACAGCACAAACTGTGAACCCAGAGTTAAACCATGGACTACTGTCAATAGTACCATTATAAAAATGTGCTTTTGCCAATTGTAATAAAGGTACTGCTCCAATGCTAGGTGTTAATAATAGGGTGGTACATGGAGATCCTGTATTTTATGCATGACTTTTCTGCAAACCCACAGCTTCTCTAAAAGAACAAATCTTAGTGTCTTATTGCACTCAACAATTTGCTGTTAGATTTCTTGCTCCCATCAATGCTTCCCCCAATATATCTGGAGATCCCTGGAAGAATTCCCACTCACCCAAATAACAAATATTTTCTCCATGTACTTCTATTTTAGTCCTTTTGTTCATGTTCTCTACTAGTCAAAGCCACTTCCAGGTGGTATCTCACCATTAGTAGTGCTGCCTCCCAATGATCCTCAAAGCAGCAAAAATTTTTGAGGCACAAAATATCACTGTCATGCATTCAGGCCTCATGACTCTGGTGTCAGTCTGAGCACATACTGGGTTCTAAAGACAAATGGAGAAAATTCCTTGCTCCAGCTCTTTAACATTCTTAGGCTGGTGTTTACCCAGTTCTCTGAAATCCCTTCATTAAAAAAACTGCATCCAATTCTGCCTGCATGCTCTCCATATACAGGTCTCCAAACCATCAAAAAATCCATGCAGTAGCATAAATTTCCAGAAACCTAAAACCTCTGCATGGGTCTTTGGACCAGATAAGTTCTGAAATGCAGAAGGGCCAGCCTTTCCAGAACATTTACTAGTTCCATCCCCCTACATCATGTTATCAACAGCCCCTTGTAACACGAAAAATTTAGAATGGGCATAGCCCAAATACCCCTAAAGAATGGGAGAAATATCAAAGTTGATGTCAAACTCTGAAATCTATTCTATGACTAATTGTTGCAATGTGCTTTGAAACTATTGATTTTTGCATAAATGTTATTTTTCACAAGAAAGAAAAGTAAAAAATTTAGAATGGGCAGGGCCAAAATACTCCTAAAAATTGGAAGAAGTATCAAAGGAGAAGGAAAAATTATAACAGAGAGGATAGAATTTTAAAAATCAGTATCAGTGCTGTATCATTATATTGATATTTCTTTTAGTCTCCAGTCTTGGAGTACTAGGTGGAAAAACATAAAATTGTGGAATAGTAACCCATGCCAAACTAAAATCTGTTCTACAACTATTTGTTACAATGCACTTTGAAATTTATTGCTTTTTGTACATATTTCATATCTTATAATAATTTTTTTAAGAAAAAGAAGCTTCCAAAAAAGGAAACTTCATTACCAGATGGCTTCACATCTAAGTTTTACCATGTATTCAAGAAAAAATAAGTTCCAATACTGCTCAAACTCTTCAAAACTTTGAAGAGGAGGAACACTTATCTAACTCATTCTATGAAGCCAGCATCACGCTAATACCAAAGCCAGATAAAGATACCACAAGAAAACAAAATTACAGACCAGTCTATTTAATGAGTATAGATGCAAAAATCCTCAACAATTATTCAAAAATCAAAACCAGCAGCAAATTAAAAGAGTTATACAGCATGACCAAGAGGGACTTATTGCAAGTATACATGGCTGGTTCAACAAAAGAAAATCAATTAATGTAATACACCACATCAATAAAAAAGTGGAAAAACTACATGATCATCTTGAATGATGCATAAAAGGCATTTGGCTAAATTCCACATCCTTTCTTGATGAAAACATTTCAAAGGATAGGAATAGAGGGAAATTTCATGAACATGATAAAGGGAATATATGTAAAACCCATCGCTAGCATCACACACAATGGCAAAAGAATGAAAACTTTCCCTCTGAGATCAGGAACAAGACAAGGACACCCATTGTCATGATTGTTATTCAACATTGTGCTAGATGTTCTAGCTGGAGAAATTAGACAAATAAAATTAAGGATCCAAATTGGAAAGGAAAAAAGGAAGAAATAAAACTTTAACTTTTACAGATGGTATGATACTATATGTCAAAATACTGAAAAATCTATGGTAAATCTACTAAAGCTAAAAAAGGAGTACAGCAAAGTAGCAGAATACAAGATCAACAGGCAAAAATCAGTACTGTTCCTATACAATAAGAATGAGAAATCTGAAGAAATAAAAAATTCCATTTTACAATAGCAACCAAAGGAATAAAATATTTATGAATAAATTTAACCAAGGCCAAAAGATCTATATGAAGAAAATTACAAGAAATTGCTAAAGATATCAAAGAAGATCTAAATAAATGGAAGGACATACCATGTTCATGGACAGGAAGGCTAAATATAATTAAGATGCTGATTCACCCAAATTGATTTATAGATTCAAGGCAATACCAATAAAAATCCCAAGAACTTTCTTTTCAAAAATAGAAAAATCAATAACTAAATTAATTTGAAAGGGCAATGATTCCCAAACAGCTAAAAATATCTAGATAAAAAGGAATTTAGTGGGAGGTCTCCCACTACCTGACTTTAAAGCATATCACAAAGCTACAGTGGTCAAAATCGCATACTACTTGCATAAAGATAGATATCCTGACCAATGGAATCAAATTAAGTGTTCAGAAATAGACCCACCCATCTACAGACAATTGATCTTTATAAGTCAGTCAAGCCAACTCAACTGGGACAGAGCAGACTCTTCAATAAATGGTGTTTTGTGAACTGGATATTCATATAAAAAAGAATGAAAGAGGACCCATATCTCACACCTTATACAAAAATTAATTTAAAATGTATCAAAGACCTTACACTAGAGCTAAGACCATAAAACTTTTAGAGGAAACTGTAGGGGAATATCTTATAGATTCTACGATAGGAGATGGTTTCCTAGACCTTTCACCCAAACCACAAGAAATGAGAAAAGAAATACATGAATGGTATCTCCTCAAAATTAACCACTTTTGTACATCAAAGATCTTTTGTGAGGAAAGTCAAAAGGCAGCCTGTGGAAAGGGAGACAATATTTGGAAACCATATGTGCCAGTCTGAGAGCATTTATGCAGAAAAGCCATGCGTTAATACTTATCAATCTTGTGAGAGCAAGGGTTTCTTCTAATCCTTATTCAGTACTACAGGTTGGAAACTTGATTAGGTTATCTCCACAAGAAATGTGCCTCATCCATTCTACCTGGGTCTTGATTAGTTTACTAGAATCCTATAAAAGAGGAGACATTTCAGAGAGGGTACTCTGAGAATGAGGAAAGAGCTGCAGAAGCACAATAGAAGGACAAGAGAACCACAGAGTCCATCAGTAAATCACCTTTGGAGATGAAGAAAGAAAACACCTCCTGGGGAGCTTCATGAAGCAAGAGGCCTGACAAGAAAGCTAGCAGATGCTGCCATGTTTGCCATGTGCCCTTCCAGCTGAGAGAGAAAGGCTGAACATTATCAACCTTCTTGTACCAAGATATCTTTCCCTGGTGTCTTAGATTGGACATTTCTAAAGACTTGTTTTAATTTGGACAATTTCACAGCCTTGAAACTGTAAACTAGCAACTTATTGAATTTCTTTTTTTAAAAGCAATTCCATTGTATATTGTATTCCAGCAGCTAGCAAGTTAGAACAGATTTTGGTATCAGAGAAGTAAGATGCTGCTGCAGTTTGCAAATAGAAAACATATTGGAGCAGTTTTTAAATGGATAAGGGGAAGACTTTGGAGGCATTGTATGGGGCTTGATAGAGAAGGCCTAAAATACTTTGAAGAGACTTGGTAGAAATGTGGACTCTAAAGATATCTCTGATAAGGCCTTAGACAGAAATGAGGCATAAACTTGGGTATTTAGCAGAAGAGATTTCCAAATTAAATGTGGAAGGTTGCAGCCTGGTTTCTCCTTACAGCTTATACTGCAAGGAGAAACAACTCACCTACAAAAAGAGTAACAACCCCCCCCAAAAAAGAGGGCAAAAAATATGGACAAATATTTTCCAGAAGAGGAACTGCAAATGGCTCAAAAGCATATGAAAAGATGCTCAACCTCACTGGCTATTAGAGAAATGCAAATTAAACACACAATGATATATCATCTCACAGCCACTGGAATGTCCATTATCAAAAAACAAAGAAAACAGAAAATGACAAGTGCTGGATAGAATGTGGGGAAAGAAGCACAATTATTCACTGATGGTGGGAACATAGAATGGTGCAACCACTCTGGAAGTCAACTTGGCTGTTCCTCAGAAATATAAGTATAGAATTGCTGTACGATCCAGAAATCCCATATTATATATTTATTTGAAGGAATTGAAGGGAAGGACACATACATTTGCACATCAATGTTTATAGTGGCATTATTCATGATTACCAAGAGACAGAAACAGCCTAAATGTCCATCAATGGACAAGTGGGTAAAGTAACTCTGGTGAATTCATGTGGTGGAATGTTATGCAACTGTAAGGCAGAGTAGCATACAATAATGTGGATTAACCTTAGGGGGAATGAATTTAGCCAGAAATAAAAGGACAATACTTTACAGTCTCATTAATATGAACTAACATTAGTGAGTGAACTTAGTTAAAGCTAAAGATTATCAGGAAATAGAAAGAGGGTAGAGATTGGGAAGTTGATGCTGAAGTAGTACAGAATTTCCAACAGGACTAATTGTAAAGATCCAGAAATGGATAGCACAATGCCATCTAATGGTAGTACAATATTGTAAGAACACTGAATTAAATTGAGTGTGAGTATGGTTGTGGGAGAAGGTCTCAGGGCATCTATGTCATCAGAAGGAAGGACAGAGGATAAGGCCCTGAACCATATAACTTAGCAATGCCTAAAGTGGACTATGGTGATGATTAAATGTATAAATATAAGAATTTTTTGTGTGAGGGAATACAAATTAATGTCAAAATTGCAAGGTGTTGAAAATGGGATGGTATATGAGGAATAATATAATCAATGCAAACTATCATCTATAGTTAACAATAGCATTCTAATCTGTGTTCATTGAATGTATCAAAGATAACATGCTAAGGCTAAATATCAATAAGTGGGGGATATGGGGAGGGGTATGGGATTCTTTGTGGAAGAAAAGTTAATATCATCATATCGATTGTGGTGATGAATGCATGACTATGTGATTATGCTAGGAACCATTGGTTTTTTACTTAGGTTGGATTGTATGATGTATGACTATAACTGTTTAAACATAAACAGAAAGGTACAGTGCTAGAGAAAGTGTGGAGGGAGAGATATAACAATTCACTGTTGGTAGGAAAGTAGTGATGCATTCCCTCTGATGGACAGTGTGGTGGCTCCACAAGAAGCTAGGTGTGGGGCTGCCATATGATCCTGCAACCCAGTAATTAGGTGTATACTTGGAGAAACTGGGAGCAGGGACAAGAATGGAAATTTGCACACTGGTATTCATGTAGGCAGTATTCCCAATTTGCAATGGATGGAGATGGTCTAAGGGTACATCACATGAGGAAAGGAAGGGGGAACTGTGATGTATACATGCAAGGGACTGTTGTGTGGTTGTAAGAAGGAATGAAGTTGTGAGGCATGCAACTAGACAAATGAACCTTAAGGACAGAATGGTAAATGAAAAAGCCAGAAACCAAAAGACAAACATTATAACATGTCACTAATTGGAACTAACTATAATGTGAAAACACTGAGAGTTAAATTTGAGAACATAGGCTGTAAGATGAAGGCCTATTGTAAAGGTTTCTAGATTGTAAGCTCTTACAGCAGTCATATCTATTCTGGACTTGTAATTGTTATTTCTAAATTCTGAGATCTAGTTCCTTGTGTATAACCTGGTTGTTCCCTGGAATCTCAAGTATGACACCTGAGACTCAGAGCTAGAGTTCTGCAGCTCTGAAAGTAAGCATTATCCCATACACCAACTGTTAAATTGCTGAAAAAAGTGATCAGACATCAATTAGAGATATTAATGAAACTGATCTTGATAGGATGAAGGTAATCAGACTAAAGGGTAAAGGATGATATTGACTGTAATTTAAAACTTCAACTTCTGTCTTAGACCAAAGGAAAATATGTTTATTTGATGCAAAATTTATATTTTCAGTAGCACATTACCTAATCTTGTATGGTCAGCTTGTTTGAACACCATAATTACATAGAACTTTGAATAGGGAGAGAGATCTTGTTGGTTTGTGCAGATTAGTGTGATGTCATGATACAACCCAGAATAATCTGGGCAGATTAAAAATATTTGTAAAGTTCCCTTGAGGGACTGGGAAAAGGTGGAAATGTTGAACTTCCCCAACCAGAGAATAAGTGATAGTCTCACAATCAATAGGGACTGACAATTGGATGGGATAGGCCCTTGATCTAAGGGCTTGCCCTTGTGAAACCTATTCCTGAAAAAGAGAAGCTAAGCCAACCTATGATTATGCCTAAGAGTCACCCCTGGAGAACTTTTTTTGCTGTTCAGATGTGGCCTCTCTCTCTAAACTCATTTCATGGATAAACTCACTGCCCTCGCCTCATGTGGACATGACTCCCAAGGGTGTAAATATCCATGGCAATGGAGGACATGACTCTTGGGGCTGAGTTTGGTGCTGGCATTGTAGGATTGAGAGAGCCTTCTTTTTAAAATTTTTTTATTATCAAACCAAATAACAAACAAACATGAACATTCTTAACATACAAACATTCTGTGCATGGTGTACAGTCAATGGCTCACAATATCATCACATAGTAGTATATTCATTACCATGTTCATTTTTAGAGCATTTGCATCATTCCAGAAAAAGAAATAAACAGAAAAAAGAAGAAACTGATACATACTATACCCCTTCCCCCTCCCTCTCATTGACTACTAGTATTTCCATTTACTCTATAGATTTTAACATTTGTTCCCCCTATTTTTCTATACCCCTTACCACTCCATTTCATTTTTGATTAGTATTTCAATCTACTTTAAATTTGTTCTCCCTATTAGTTATTTATTTTTAATCCATATTTTTTTACAAATCTGTCAATATAGTAGATAAAATGAGCATCAGATACAAGGTTTTGAGAAAGCTTTCTTAATGAAAAGGGGGAAAACAGAAATGAAATAAAATAGAATTTCAGTGGCTGTGAGATTCAAATAGGCTTGAGAGGTCATTCTGGAGGTTATTCTTATTCAGTATATAGATATCCCTTTTCAGCTTTTGTTCCACTGGTATAGCTAGTGGAAAATATTTGAACCTGTTGAACTGAAATCCAGTAGCCTTGATTCTTGAAGAAGATTTCATAACTATGGAGCTTTTAAGTTGTGACCATGTGATTGTGAAAACATTGTGACTGACATTCCCTTTAGCCAGTGTATGAACCGATGAGTAAGAACAACAACAACAAAAAGCCAAAAGAATAAACAAATAATGGGTTATGAGGGGATTATGAGATGTTTTCAGTGTTCTTTTCTACTTTTCATTAGGCATGGAGTTAAGGATTCCATATGAGAGAGGGAGTCAAAGCTTAACAGATTTATTATAGAAGAGAAAGTGGGAAGAAGTAAAAGGGAGCCACCGACACAAAGGTCTGTGGAAGTTAGGAAAGTGACTCTGACTCTGCCTTTGGGGGACCACCTTTTAAAGAAAAAATCATGCAAACAACACTGCACTAACAAAGGAGCTTGTTGACTTGGGATATGGTAGGTTGCTGCGGTATTGATGCATTATTCTTCCTTGGTATGCAGGTGCAGGTATTAGGCAGGGTGAGACACTGGCAGGGGTGGGTGTTAGCAGCAGAAACAAATTATGACCATATTTCTAGTTCTCTGGGATGACTTCATTCTCCACCTGGAGGATACAATAATAGCTAATATGGCAATTGGTTCATATCTGGTTCTTTGGACCTGCTAAGGACACTGAGGAGGGTGGCTGAGGAGGCTCTGCATCAAGAATTGCTTTGGTTCTTAGAATTCCTTTTCTGAAATCCAACATTGCTACCTTTTTATTTTAATAAAGCTGAATAAATCTGCTTTTGGGTTTGGGTTAGTGCCTTTGTTTAGCTCAAAGCAATTTTGAAGGAGTAGGGGCATTGTGTCCTTTCATTGACTACTTCCTGTGGACAAAGGGTGTAGTACAGGGGGGATTGCTTTGAGCTGAGCAGGGCATAGGTGGGTTTTTTTGGCATCCTCTGTTGGAATGGGTTGATAGTGATGTCTTTACTGTGACAGGAGCAATAGCAGAAGTAGGTTTCAGAATTCTGCTGGTAGGTCACGGCTGCAATTGACCTGTGAATAAATGTAGACAGGCATTGTAAGAGGCAGTGGGCTAGGAGGAAAATTAATCAGAAGATAATTAAGGATTCAATGAGGGGGGAGCAGTATAGCTTCTAAAGGGATGGAGAAGAATGAAAGAAAATTTGAGAGAAAGGTAAAGGGGTGAATGATGAAACTAGTTGTTATCCTTGGAGAGTCCAGCATCTTCAGGTTTCAGAGCTTTTTTGGCATTGGAACAATTCGGAGGCTTTAAGTTTTGGAGAAATAAACTTAATAAGTAAAGTTTTATAGAGTAAAGGATATTTTTTAGGGTTTCTAGGAACACAGGAACACTGTTGGTTGGGATTTGCCATACGGTGGCAGTTTGCAATATTTGGCTGAAGCTTGCATAAGAGTAACCTCCAGAATAATCTCTCAACTCAATTTGAAACTTCTTAGCCATGGAAGCTCTATTTCTTTTCCCCCTTTTTGGTTAGTTTATTTATGATGTTAGGGTCAGTCTCATCCTTGGAGCTTATGTTTTACCATGCTAACGCTAGTTACATTCTATGATGTTAAGGCTTGCTATGTACCACACTGCCTGTGTCAGGCTTACACTCCTGGAAATTATGTCTCATATTGGAGGGAAGCTCAGAGCTTGGCTTAGAGAGAGACCACATTTGAAGAACAGCAGAAATTTTCTGGAAATGGCTCTTAGGCACTAATTTTAAGTAGGTTTAGTTTACTATTATAAAAATATGTTTTATAAGGGCAAGCTGAGGCTTTGGCTACCTGGGAAATTTTTAATAGTTTTATCTTTTCCTGTTTTTTAAAGGGATTTTGCAAACACTTTTTTATTTTTTGGCCCAAATACTTTGAAATACAGAGTATAAAACATTAACTTGTATAAAACATTAAGATTTTGTTCCTTAATGTTTTGCATAAAGCATTAAGATTTTGTTTATAATTGAGGTTATAAACTAATATAATTCAGTTTTATATTAAATAAAGCTGAATTAGGTTGTTTTATTAGACAGAATAAATTAGATAGTGCAAATTTTGGACAATATAAATATTTTTCTTTTATCTTCTACAAAAGTTAAAGCTTTAAAATATAGACAATTTTTTTTTACCTCGTGTATTGATTTATCTTTGTTTTAACCAGAATAGTTTTATTGCATTTTTAATTTGAATTTGATTTTTTTTAGTTGCTGTGTAGGCCCATGTTAACTTTTAGGGCTGGAGAACCAAATTTGAGTTTTAGGTGTTATGCAGATACTAAGTTTTAGGGAACTACTGGGTTATATAAAGAATAAGGGACCTTAGAATTTAAAGATAACAAAGTTTATAATATAAGCTTTAAGCTTTATAAGTAGTTTACAATGAAGTTATTTTTAGAAACAAATTACTAGACAGCTGTTTTATGTTAATAAATCACAGCAGAAGCTCTGCTTTTCTCCACTAGATGTATTAGAGCAGAGCAGTACAACTGACACTTTGGCTGATTTTCTGATTTGTAGCCTTTTTAGAATAATTAAAACTATGACTAATAATATACTATTGCTTAACATTACATAGATTAGTATTAGAATATAACATTGATAGTGAGAATATTGTCAAATTTTTAAAGAATTTACATAATTTTTAAAATGTATGAATTTTTTATTCAAATTTAATTCACAAGATAGAAAATTTACTTTAAACATTATAATATTTCCCAAATATTTTTATGCCATAGGTTAAGTTATTTTAGCACCTTATTTATATAAGGTGAAAGAACAAATTATTTGTAACAGTTTTTGCCTAACAGTGTGAAGACTTGTTTTCTGAAAAAAAGGGTAATGCCAACATAAACATTAATAAGGCTATTATTCTCATGTAAACTATTTTAGACACAGTTCTTGGATGATTAAGAAAAATTGTTTTTCAAAATACTTTATATTAAGTATATAGTAACAGTATATGTTAATAGAATTCAGAGAAAACTTAACTTCAGTTTTGTATGAATACCTAGCTTGATATAGAAACTTTCTTTTTTGGAAACATATAATAAACAGACATATTAAATTTTGGTCAGCACTGATTATGATAGACAAAATTCACTTTTATAAACATTTTTTACAAGTCTTTACAATTGTTCTATGACAGACAGAATTTACTTTCATAAGCTCCTTTCTTTGCAACTTTCTACAATTATTTAGAGCTTATAATAAAAAATGATTAAAACAAAAATTTATTTGTAAAATTTTTACTTTCTGTATTTATTCTATCAAAAGTTTTTATTTATCCAGACTGTACATAATTAGAAATAAATTTGATAATAAAATTAGGAAGCTTTTGAATCTGCATATTTTTTTTCAATAACAATATTTGTGAAAGGGAGAAGAGATAGAGATATTATAAAATAATGGAGGAAGGGAGAAATTTATGTTTGGGTTTGGAACACACCCAGAAATTTAAGTAGTTAATTTATTGGCCACTGTTCATGAATCAGTAAATAAATGACATTCACCTCTTTTTTATGCACTAGGATGTGGCACTGCCTTTAATTTTGCTAGTTGATTATTGCCTTTTTGTTATGACTGTTTTTAAATTTTCGTTTTTTTGAGGAGGAAATTATTGATTTACTGGGCCATAGGTTGCTCTTGATGCTGTTCTGTTATTTTATATTTTTAGCAAAACTGAGAAGATTTGGTTAAACAAATTATTATGCTGTTGTCTAATATTATGTAAAAATATTAATTACTGACAGTAGGTTAGAAAATGTCTTAATTTTTATAACATTCTTTTAACATTTTATGCAACTTAAAACATATTAAATGAATTTTAATTTTAGTATTTTATTTTTAGAAAGTTAAAGAACAAATGTTGTGTGATTATTTGGAATAAAAGGATATTTTTTAGAGTTTGACCTTAAGAAAGCAAAATGTTAGGTTTAAAAGAATATTTGATTCTTTAATTAAAGCTGAGAGAAAAAGTTAACCTTTTTAAACAGTGAGATGATTTATTTTTTTTACATGGTCAAGGACTGACAAAGTTAACATAAAGTACAAGAAGTTATTCTGATAAAACACAGACTCTCTGCTTTTCATACTGATTATTTAGAAAATACTTTTATAAATTTTTACTAGAACAGGCCAACAGTTTAAGAAACTTTTATTACTTTAAGAGGGAGAAAGCTAAAGTTTAGTCTTCATTGGTATATTATTTAATATTAGAGATTTTTTAAATTTTATAGATAAACCCATTAAATTTTTCCTAACTTTGACCTTAATTTCCCTTTTCATAAACTGTCAGCAACTTGTTATACTTATTCAGGCTTTGTTCTATACTTTCTTCATTCTGTAACAGCCATTTATTTTACCTTAGAATAG
>PVIY010047720.1:0-17696 GCA_004026745.1 Myrmecophaga tridactyla | reverse complement strand
ATTGATGATGTCATTCTTTACTCTTTATTCTGATATATCTTAGTACTATTCAGATCAGCTTCATTGATATCTCTACTCAAAGTCTGATCACTTTTTCAACTTTTTAAACAGTTCCTGTATGGGGTACATAGCTTGACTTTCATAGCTTGAGAGCTCTAATTCTGAGTTCCCAGGGGTCAAATAAATACCCAAAGTTTCTAGGAATGAACATGTTATATACAAACAGCTCAGTATCTCAGAATTCAGAATTAGCAGTTACATTTCCTGAATATATGTGACTGCTGTAAGAGCTTACAATTTATGAGCTTTTACAGTTGGCACCAACCTTATAACCCAGGCTCTTGACTTTAGTTCACTGAGTTTTTATATTATAGTTAATCCAAATGATTGAGACATGATAATATTTGTTTTTTACTCCTGAAATTTCATTCAACATACAGTCCTTAAGGTTAGTTCACCTAGTGCATGACTCACAACTTCATTCCTTCATGCAGCCGTGGTGTAGTCCATCATATTTATACAGCATAGAGCCCCATTCCTTTCCTTAGTCATTGTATGCTTAGGCCACCTCCATTTATGGTGAATCAGGAACACTGCTTCCATAAACACCAGTATGCAAATGTCCATTCATGTCCCCACACTCAATTCCTCCAGGTGTATATTGATCAATGCTGTTTCAGGATCAAATGCAATCACATCCCTAGCCTCCTGTGGAATAACCAAAGTGCCCCCCAAGGGGCTGCACCTCTTATTTTCTCTACAGATAGTGAATAGGTACATCACTTTCTCTGCATTTTCTTTAGCACTTGTACCTCTCCACCCATTTTTAAACAATTTTAATCACACAGCATGCACTTCTACCTAAGTGTATAGACATGCCTTGACCATTGTACTTTAGCTGAAGACATTTTCTTTTCTTCCACAAATGATCCATACCCCTTTCCCATTCCCCCCACCTGTTAACATTTAGTTTTGGCATAATGCCTTTGTTACATTCAGTGGAAGCATATTACATTTTTACTGTTGGCTATCGACTCTAGCATGCATTGATTGTACTTTTTCCCGTATACCATTTATTTTCAACACCCTGTAATACTGACATTAATTTGTTCTCCCTCATGCAAGAACGTTTTATATTTGTACATTTAACCACCATCATTGTCTATTATAGGCATTCCTAAATTATGCTGTCTTAACCTTTATCCTCTATATTTCCTTCTGGTTTCATTTGCGCCACAGCCCTCCTCCCCCTGTTATACTTTCATTCAGCTTCATTCAGTGTACTTATACTATTGTGTTACAATAAGGTCATATTGTGCAATCCATTTCTTAATTTTTACCATCAGTCCTACTGCAGAATACATTTTCTTTCAGTACTAATTGCTCGATTTCTACCATATTTCTATCTCCTGATAGCCTGTTTTCTTAACTTTGATTCTCCAAGTTCACTCATTAATGTTACTTCATATTAGTGAGACCATATAGTATTTTTCCTTTTGTTTCTGATTAATTTCACTCACCTTGATGTCCTCAAAGTTTATCTGTGTTGCCTGTTTCATGACTTTATACTGTCTTACAGCATGTAATATTCCATCAGTGTATATACCACAGCTTGTTTAACCACTCATCTGTTGAACATTTAGGCTGTTTAAAATATGAATTTTAAACACCCTGAAGCATTGACATTCTTTTGTTCTTCCTCGTGTAAAAACATTTTTTAATTTGTACATTTAGTCACTATCATTTTACACTCGAGGCATACCTAGAATATACCATCACAGTCGTTATCATCTATCTTTCCTTCTGATTTCATGTGTCCCCAGCCCTCCTCCTTCTATCATTCTCACATTCAGCTTCATTCAGTGTACTTACATTATTGTGCTACAATTAGGTAGTATTGTACTATCCATTTCTGAATTTTTACAACCAGTCCTCTTGCACAGTCTGTATCACTTCAGCTCCAATTACTCAGTATCTACCCTAATTTCTAGCTCCAGAGGACCTCTGTTCTTAACTGAAATCCTCTAAGTTCATTCATTACTGTTAGTTCATATAAGTGAGGCCATACATTATTTGTCCTTTTGTTTATGGCTAATTCCACTCAGCATAATGTCCTCAAGGTCCACCCATGTTTTTACATACTTCATGACTTTATTCTGTCTTAGAGCTGCATAATATTCCATCATATGTATATACCACAGCTTGTTTAGTCACTCATCTGTTGATGGACATTTGGGTTGTTTCCATCTCTTGACAATTGAAATAATCCTACTATAAACATTGGAGTGCAAATGTCCATTTGTGACCTTGCTGTCAGGTCCTCTGAGTAGATACCTATGATATTGCTGGATCATATGGCAATTCTGTACTTAGTTTCCTCAGGAACCACCAAACTGCCTTCCACAGCAGCTGTACCATTTTATATTCCCATCAACAGTAGATAAGTGTGTTTCTTTCTCCAGCACTTCTTTTCTTTTTTTTGATAGTGGCCATTCTGATGAGTGTGAGATGATACCTTATTGTGGTTTTGATTTGCATTTCCTTAATAGCCAAGGAAGTTGAGCATCTTTTCATTTCCTTTTTAACCATTTGTATTTCCTCTTCTGAGAAGTATTTGTTCATGTCTTTTTCTCATTTTGTAATTGGGTTGTTTGTCTTTTGTCGTTGAGTTGAATGATCTCTTTATATATTCTGGAAATTAGACCCTTATCTGATATGTCATTTCCTAATATTTTCTCCCAATGTGTAAGCAGTCTTTTTACTTTCTTGACAAAGTTCTTTGATGCACAAAAGTGTTTAATTTTGAGAAGTTCCCACTTATTTCTTTCTTTAATGCTTGTGATTTGGGTATAAGATCTAGGAAATCACCTCCTATTACAAGTTTTATAAGATATATCCTTACATTTTCTTCTAAAAATTCTATGGTCTTAGACCTACTGTTTAGGTATTTGATCCATTTTGAGTTCATTTTTATATAGGGTTTGAGATATGGATCCTCTTTCATTCTTTTGCATGTGGATATCCAGTTTTTCAAGCACCATTTATTGAAGAGACTGTTCTGTCCCAGCTGAGTTGGTTTCACTGCTTTATTAAAGATCAGTTGTCCATAGATGAGAGGGTCATTTTTACTTTCTTAACAAAGTTCTTTGATGCACAAAAATCTTTAATTTTGAGGATTTTCCACTTATTTATCTGGCTAGCTAGCTAGCTAGCTACTTATCTATCTATCTAATCAATGTTCATGCTTTGGATGTAATCAGTGAGAGTTTTACTTCTTCCTTTCTAATTTGGATATCTTGTATTTCTTTGTCTTCTCTATTTTCTCTGGCTTGATCTTCTAGAACAAGGCTATATAATGATGGTGACAGTGAGCATCCTTGTCTTGTTCCTGATCTTAGAGGGAAAGCTTTCAGTCTTTCCCCACTGAGATTGATGTTAGCTTTGGATTTTTCATATATTCCCTTTATCATATTGAGGAAGTTCCCTTTTATTCCTGTCCTATGAAGTGTTTTCTTCAAGAAAGGATACTGAATTTTGCCAAATCCCTTTTCTGCATTAATTGAGAGGATTATGGCTTTTTTCTGCTTTAATTTGTTGATATGGTATATTACATTAATTGATTAACTTATGTTGATCCATCCTTGCATACCTGGAATAAATCTTACTTGGTCATGGTGCATAAGTCTTAAATGTGTTACTGGATTCTATTTGCAAGTATTTTATTGAGGATTTTTGCATCAGTATTCCTTAGAGAGATTTGTCTGCAATTTTCTTTTCTTGTGGTATCTTTTTCTGGCTTTGGTATTAGTGTGATGTTGGCTTCATAGAGAATGAGTTAAGTAACTTTCCCTCCTCTTCAAATTTTTGAAGAGTTTAGTAGGATTGGTATTAATTCTTTCTTGAATGGTTTGTAGAATTCACATGTACAATCACCTGTTCCTGAACTTTTCTTTTTGTGAAAATTTTGATGACTGATTCAATCTCTTTACTTGTGATTGGCTTGCTGAAGTCTTCTATTTCTTCTCATGTCAATGTTATTTGTTCATATTTCTTGTCCATTTCATCTACATTGTCTAGTTTATTAACATATAGTTGGTGATAGTATCCTCTCATCGCCTCCTTTATTTCTGTGGTGTCAGTGATCATGTCTCCTCTTACATTTCTAATTTTATTTATTTGCATTCTCTTTCTTTTTCTTTTTGTCAATGTAGCCAAGGGTCCATTGATTTTATTGATTTTCTCAAAGAACCAATTTCAGATTTTGTTGATTTTCTCAATTGTTTTTCTGTTCCTAATTCCATTTATTTCTGCACTAGTCATTTTTATTTCTTTCCTTAAGTTTGCTTTTGGGTTAGTTTGCTGTTCTTTCCCTAGTTCTTCCAAGTGAACAGTTAATTCCTCAATTTTCACTCTTTCTTCTTTTTTAATATAGCCATTTAGGGCAATAAATTTCCTGCTTAACATTGCCTTCCATTTTGATATGTTGTGTTTTCATTGTCATTTGCCATGAAATATTTAATGATTTCTCCTGTAATTTCTTCCATGACTGACTAGATGTTTCATGGTATGTTGGTTATTCTCTATATATTTGTGAATTTTCTGGTCTCTGCCTGTTATTGATTTCCAACTTCATTCCACTATGATTTGAAAAAGTGTGTTGTAAAATTTCAATCTTTTCAAATTTATTGAGACTTGCTTTGTGACCCAGCATATGGTCTATGCTTCAGAATAATCCATGAGCATATGCAAAAATGTGTATCCTGCTGTTTTGTGGTGTAATGTATATTCATATGCTTCATGTTGTCATATAATTCCCTGAGACCCTGCTCATGTTTTTCCATTCTTTTTCTTATATTTATTTTTTGTGTCATATTTCAGATGTCCAGTCTACTAGTTCACTAATCCTTGTTCTGTCTCTTCATATCTATTGTTGCAGGTTTCCATTGTTTTTCTTTTTCATGTCTTGTATTGTGCCTTTCATTCCTATAAGTTCTGTGATTTGTTTTTTCAAACTTTTGATTTTTTCATTTTTTTCCTCCAATGTCTTCTTCATTTCCTTCCTCAACTCACTGATTTTATTTTTGATGAGATTTTCCATGTCTGTTCAAACATCCTGAATTAGATTTTTCTACTCCTGTACCTCATTTGAATTGAGAGTTTGTTCCTTTGACTAGGCCATTTCTTCAATTTTCTGAGTATAACTCATAATTTGCTAGCATCAAAAAATTTGATTTCCTTAATTAGTTTATTTGGGTGGGTTTTTTTTTCACTCTTTTACCTAGGATTTTCTTGCTGGGTGAGTGACTTTGTTCTCTATCTGTTCTTTGGCATTCTGTTCAACTTATTCTAGAACTCTAGCATAGGTTCTATTTTACTGATCAGAATTTTTCACTACTTGGTATCATTTCTTGCTTGCCTATATGAAGATTTATTTTTTGAGGATTGTCGTATCAGATATTATAGACCACAGCCAAAGTTTCCCAGATTGAACTGACCTCCTCTCAAGAATAAAGAGTCATCAGCATCAGTTTTCCTTAAGGGTGAGACCAGGAGGTTTTCAGACTTTCTTATGAAGCTGCTAGATTCTGTACTTTTCCTATCCTACCTAGCCTGTGATGCTTGTTTGCCTGTTGCTTCCCAGCAGCTTAAGGTGACATGGTGCCTTTAATTTCAGCAGAGTCTCCAGTCCTGTGTAGAGTCTCAGCTGCTCCACCTGGTCCAGACTGATGTACACTGAGTAGCCCCAGCAGTTGTTCTGTACTTTTCCTGGCTCTTTACTAGCTGTTCTAGAGGATGAACTAAATTCCACACCTCACTAAGCTGGCTTCTTGCCTGAATCATTTTAATTACACTATCCTTTACTTCACTGATTCTTTGTTCTGTATATTCAACATCTGGTCTTATTCTTTCATGAATTCTGAAGTTTTTCTTTTCCTTTCAATGGTCCATAATTTCTCACATCTTTGTTTGTTTTGTTAACTTTTGTTTTGTAATTTACATTTTAACATTTTAATATTTTGACTCTGAGAGTTAGTCACTGAGCTGCCTATTTCTTATATTTATATCCAGCTTGTTATATGCTAAATATAGCATTGAGTAATAAGGTAACAACATCTTTTAAGCAATGCATAAGACATCTTTTTCTGTTTGTTTGTTTTTTAAATTGGCTCTGTCTTGGTTGATGCTTTCCTTCAGAGTTTAATTCTCCTATTATGAAAACCAGGCTGAGGACAAAGTGTGGGTTCTTTTCTTTTCTGAACCTGTGTTTTGTACTGAGCTCATTTGGGGGACTTAGAAATTTATCCATTCACTGGAATTGGAATGCCTCTTCAAAACTTATGAAGAAGACTTTCATCCCTGTAGGCGCTCTCTTATAGGTCTCAAAACAGGAATCCTTTGTCCCTGTCCACTTCAAATTGTTTCTTACACTTATTGATCTTTCTAAAACCAGTTTATGAATGCAAGGTAAGTTCTGGAAAGAACAAATCAGAAATGGGCTTCCTGGTTCAGACATTTAGGTTGCCACTGGATAGATTGGAATCAAAGTGTATCACCTCCAGTATGCCCATACAGGTTCCTTTGCTCTCTTCAGAAGGGAGCCAAGGATCCAAGATAAGAGATCAGGTTTACTCTACATTGTGCCAGGGAATGTTTGGTGTAGTCACCAGCTTATGCTACAACTTTTAAGATTCATTTTCTTGATTCAGGACTCAATCTGCTACTGCAATCATTTAACTATTTTCTGGCATTTTGTGGAAAATATTTTGACTGTTTATTCTAGTTTTTCAAAGATCAGTGGGTGAATTGACCCTGTATTGTTTTATGCTGTCACCTTCATTACCTAGAAGCAATCATAATAACATTAAGAACACAAAATAATTTACAGATGCAAATTTTACCACCTAGAGAAAACAATAGTAATATAATGCAAAGAAGTATGGTTTAAAAGATCAAAAATATTGCCTACCATGCCAGAGACACAAATTTGATTCCTGGAACCTGCCCAGGCAAAAGAATAAATAAATAAATAATAGGGAATAAAATCAAATATTAAATATTATATTAACTTAAATGAAGCCAGAGGAGAAGAATCAGAATTCCAAAAATATATTACCTAAAATGAAAAATAATATATAAAGAGTGCTTTTCAAAGTAAGGGGCCCAAAGATGGTGGCATAGAGAAGCTTGGAATTTAGTTAATCTTCTAAGACAGTTAGTAAATAACCAGGAACTGTCTGGGACCTCTGTCATCCACAACTGGACACATAGCTTGCAGCAGTCTGGAATGACTGAAATGGCTGAGATTATGGCACATGAGTGTAAGTAAAGCCCCAGAATTGTGGAGTTTGGCACCACTCTCCTATTGAGATGGCAGACTGCTGGAGACTCTTCCTGGTGGGAATAAGAAACAGAATCAATTAGAAGCAAGGAGTGTAACTTAACCCATTACCAATTGTGGTTTTAATTTTAAAAATTGGACTGATGAATACAAGATCTGAGCACAGATAAATCCAGAGAAAGCAAGAAAGCTTCAGGCATTTTCAATTGTCAGCACTAACCCCATAAGGGCAGAGTTAAGATAAATCTGAGAGGCAAAAAAAAAGTCAAGTGGAGAAGATAATCCCTGAAGAGGTGTATCTTCCCCAAGAAAAAGGGAGTGGACCCCAGCTCAAGTGGTGGTCGTCCTTCAAATAAGCCATACCCTGGGAGCTAGGAATCAAGAAATAGCTTAAGCTTGCCTTCCCCTTCAGTCTCTTGCCACTCTCAGCAGGATGAAAATTAAAAGCATCTCACTACTGCTTACTGGTGTGGAGCTGCAGGGGGACAAGTGCCACCTGTTCAGCAGGATAGGAAAAGCATAGGAGCTAGAGTCCCATAGGAAAGTTAGACAACCTGCTGGGTCTCATTTCAGGGAAAACTGACACTGATTACTCCCTCTTTTTTGAGACCTGGTCCTGCCCTGTTTGGGAAAATCAGATTGCATCAATTATATATGGGGAGACCCTCCTCAAAAAACATTTCATATAGGAAGGGGAAGAACCAGAAAAATAAGAGCTGAAAAATTCTCAACAGTTAAATAGAAGCTATGCTAGAGGTCTGGGAGAAGTTGAACTGAATGTCAAAAATTGCATAGAAACAAATCTAATCAACAAGAAAACTCTAGGTAAAAGAGTGAAAATAACCACCAGAATAAACTAGCCAAAAATGTCAAATGCCAAGACATCCACAAAAAATTACAAGACATATCTGGTAAAAATGAAGACATGTCCTAGTCAAAAAAATAAAATAACATTTCAAATTAGATACAGCAGTTGGAACAACTAATTAATGTTCAATCAAATTTACTAAATCACATAAAAAATCAAACCAATGAGTTGAGGGAAATATGGCAAAAGAGATGAAGAATATAAAGAAGACATTGGGAGAATATAATGAACTCAAAAGCTTGAAAAATCAAATGTCAGAACTTAAGGGATTGAAAGGCATGGAAGAGATGAACATGAATGGAGATATAAAAAGCAAATTTAAGGAGGCAGAAGAAAAGATTAGTGAGCTAGATGACAGGACATCTGAAATACTACACACAAAGAACAGGCAGGAGAAAGAATGGAAAAATTTGAGCAGGGTCTCAGGGAATTGAATGACAACATGAAACTCATGAATATACATATTATGAGCATCCCAGAAGGAGAAAAGAAGGGAGATTGGATAAAAAAATAATGGAGGAAATTATCTTGGACAATTGCACAAATCTTATGAAAGACATAAAATTAAAGATCCAAGAGGTGTGGCACACCACAAACAGAATAGATTCACATAGACCTACTGCAATACACTTATTAATCAGATTATCAAATGTCAAAGACAAAGAGAGAATTCAGAATGCAGCAAGAGAAAAGTGATCCATCATATATGAGGGAAGATTGAGAACAGGATGTGAACATTTCTCAGTAGAAGCGATGGAAGTGAGAAAGTAATAGCATGATATATTTAAGATACTGAAAGAGAAAAACTGCCAACCAACAATTCTATATTTGACAAAATTGTCTTTCAAAAATGAGAGAAGATTTTAAAGTATCTTAAGATAGTCTTTCATTGAGAGAATTTGTGAATAAGAGACTGGCTGTATAAGAAATACTATAAGAAATACTACAGGCAGATAGGGAAAGACGGGAGAGATATAGCTGGAGAAGAATGTGGAAATGAAGAATATCAGTAAGGGTAAAAAAAGAAAAATAAAATATGACAAAAAACAAAAGACAAAATTGTAAAAGAAACTACTCCCTTTATAGTAATACCTTTAAATGTTAGTGTATTTAACTCACCAATAAAAATACATAGACTGTTAGAATGGATTTGTAAACAGAACACATCTATATGCTAGCTATAAGAAACACACTTCAAACACACTTCATACTGAAAAATAGATTGAAAGGGCAATGTTTGAAAAAGATGTTTCATACAAACAACCAGAAATGAGCAAGGGTGTAGGAGCCAGGGTTAATGGAAAACCTGGGGAATTTATTGGGAGCAATTGGCTTCGCCATCATCATTGGCAATAAACTGTGGAGATTGTTCTCTGCTTAATTGGAGGACAGTCTGAGAGGGAGAGAAGGTTTGTTTTTTCTTAAGCCCCAAGTCTTGTTAGCTATCTCTTGTATGTAAGGAGTAATATACTGAAAAGTTGGCACTCTGTTTTATCACGGAATGTATGCATGCTTTTAGTCACGTGAACCCTGCAGTATATAAGCAGGAACTGGTTAAGAATAAAGTTGTCTGTTGTCTTTACTGCTAAAGCTTCAGACCCCCTGATCCCAGTCTCTCTCTCATTTTATTTTAACATTCCTTAGGGTTATAAAAACGGCCAAAAGATGGTGACCACGAAGGGACTCTAAGAAGGGACTACTCTGCTTTCATGTTAAAGTATCCAAGGAAATTGAGTGTCTCCAGATGCTGAGGATAAGCCACAGGAACAGACCTAGGTCACTGTTGTATGTCTTTTAAAGTTTAAAGTAATTTTAATTTCCTTGTAGCATCAGGGTAATGGGAAATCATAGTGGGTGAATGGAGGAGTATATTTGTGTGTTGAAAACATTGTTAGAAACTACAGGGGTCTCAATGAAGACTTCAGAATCACTAGAGCTCTTTTCTTTAGTACAGGAGTATTGTTATTGGTTTCAGCCTCAAGGCCATAATATTTTCTATTAGTATGATAGATTTAAAAGATTGCTTCTTTACCATGCCTTTAGCAGAGCAAAAAAATTAATTTCTGAGCTTGTTCTTAATGAGCTGCCTTTATATAAAAATTCATATACAACTGAGTCAGAAAATATTTAATAGGAACAATGCAGAACAAAAGTCAGTACTCATTAATGGTTCCTATGGAATTGTAACAGATTGATCCCCTAAGGAGTATGCTATTCAGGATTGTAGTTCTGACTCAAAGTGTTCTATTAAGTTACCTTGGTTTAATCTAAATAATTATTCTACTGAAATTTATACCAATGCTACAATAAAATGTTGTGACAAGGAATGGGGGTGGTAGCCCAATTTCCTTTTGTTAACTTAAATCCTCAACAAAGAACAATTTGGAAACTGGCCATGAGTTTAGTTCCTATTCATATTTGAAAAAGAAATATATTTTAAGAACTTTAAAACTAAAAATTCTTGTTAAAAACTGTATGTTGATGTTTCAAATATGCATTAACTGAAGTATTTTAAGTAAAATTTAACATTATTCTAACAAATTTAATTTTGATGGTAATTATATGTGGTAACATATTTGTTTTAAATAATGATTTAAGTATAAAAAATATGAATAGTTTTTTTATTAATAGGAAAAAGAATAGTTTTATCTTCAGTAGAAATGAATAAATGTTACAAAATGAGAAAAATATAGAACAAAGCCTAAACTAATATAATAATTGCTAAGGGTTTGCAAAAATGAAAATTATGGTCAAAATCAAGGAAGATTTAATGAATCTGAAATGATGTTTTCTTGGACTCTTAATGAAAAGATATAAAATTTTTTTCTAGATAATCAGTGTGAAAAGCAGGAAGTCTGTGTTTTATCAAAATAAGTTAGGTTAACTTTTATCATGCCGTTATCTATATAAAAATATTGATTTTCTCGTGGGTATCATTATATTGGTAAAAAACTGTTTCTTTTCTTGCCCCAAACTAGGTGGCTTAATCTGTCAATCTAAGTAATATTGCTGTAAATGAATCTATTACTAGCTAAGTAATATTCAAATCATATAAATACCTAAATTCTTTTAAGCCAAAATATTTCAATGCTTTGTCCAGTGTTTATATAAACTACATATGTATAAACTAAATTTATCTTAAAGTAACCATGGCTTGTGTTGGGAGCAAATCAAATTCAAACACTAAACGCAAGGAAAAATATACTTGTGGAGTCTGTTCTGTTCATCTGATGTCACCATTACATGCAACCGATGTTGCTATCACATGACCTTGGTAAGAAACAATAAAAGTGTGCAGTCTAGCTGGGAGGACTGGCTGTCCTCCCAGAAAGAGGTGTACTTTAATAAAGATATTTAAGTCCCAGGAAGCTCCTCTTGGTCCCTAGCCAGTTCCCAGAGGACACTAATGGGTCCAGTCATGTAAGCAAATTGGAATTTGGTCACTATTTTGGGGAAGTAGCATAAAAACTGTATGCAATAAATTTAAAATCACCAAAAATGCACAACCAATTATAAAAAATCCTCATTTCTGCATTCATTTTCAATCAGTCTAATGAATTCATTTTACAAAATCTGATCATTTCCTATAGGTACATGTCACTATTGACACTCTGCTTTCATTTTTGCTACCTGCCACTTTAAGGACTCCTAATTATATGTTACAGAACTTGTTTGATATTTTACAAAGAGATTCTTATGTATTAAGCAAAAGGCAGTTAACAGCTGCAGCTAAACAAGAATTAAAGTTAATTGAACAGCGCATTCAAAAAGGATAGGTTGTTCAAATAGATTTTAAAAATCTGTTGATTTTATTATTTTCTTTACCTTGCAATCTCCCACAGGCCTATTTTGGGAAAATAATGTTTTAAGGTCACTAAAGATATTATCAATTAGGAGGAAATGATCCTAATCACATAGTGTGTGATCTCACAAAGGAAGAGGTTCAAAGTCTATTTATCTTTAATACCTCTTGGCCAAAAGTATTAAGTAATTTTTAATGGACAAATTAATAATCGTTTGCCAATGTCAAAACTTTTATAATTTCCTAATCATAATAATGAATATGCAACTATATGATGATATTATGAAGTACTGATTATATATATAGAACAAAATAATAATGTTAGAAATGTTTTTGTTCATTTGTTGTTAATTTTTTAAATAAATAAATAAACAAACTTTTAAAATTTCTAACAAGAGCACAATGGATTTTGCCTAAAATAGTTTGGGCTTCCCTGCTAGTTATTAACATCTTTATTAATGGTAATAATAATGGGCAGGCTGCATATGTCACTCCAGGGGAAAACAAAAGTTAGAAAACACCTTATACCTCAGCCCAACGTACTGAATTAGCACCTGTAATTCAGGTATTGCAAAATTTTCCACAATCTCTTTATATTGTTTCTGATTCTAAGTATGTCTGCCAAACAATTACTCACATTGAGACAGCTTCTTTGTTTGAAGGAGATGAACAGTCCTGAGTGTTTTTACATTTACAAACATTAGTCAGAAGTCAAATTAATCCTCTTTTTATCATGCTTATAAGAGCTCATACCAATCTTAAAGGTCTTTGTCATTACAACATCAATAAGCAGATAATCTTGTGGGGGTAATTCAGGATCCCACATTTCACAAATTGACTCATATTAATAGCAAAGAGCTGAGAAAGAAATTTCCATCTTTATCTAAACAGCAAGCTCAGGACGTTATTAGGACTTGTCCGACATGTGGACCTTTAAATGCACTCCCATTTGCACCAGGGGTTAATCCTCAAGGTCAAAAAGCGAATGAATTATGACAAATGGATGTTACTTATATTTCACATTTTGGTAAAATGCAATATGTACATGTTGTCATAGACACATTTTCTCATTTCATTTGGGCTACCACACAATCTAAAGGAAGAAAATGGACAATGGTCCTGTTTATAGAGGGAAGCATTTGCATAAATTCTGTACTACTTTTCATATTACTTATATCACAGGAATTCCACATAATCCCTCTGGGCAAGTAATTATTAAATGAACAAACCAAAAGCTAAAGTCTATGCTCATAAAACAAAAAGGGGGAGATCAGGAGGATGATGTTGTGAAAATAAGTACACCAAAGATCAATTAACAAGAGCACTGTTTACTTTAGATTTTTTAAACATTTATGATAATTCATCATAGACCCTGAAGAACAAAATTTTAGTAATTTGGAAAAAAAAAGTGATACAACTCAAACAGAACTTCAGTTGCAGCTGATCTATTGGAAAGATGTTAAGGATGATTTATGGAAACCAGGCATGATAAAGGTGTGGGGTAGGGGATTTTCTCTTCTCATTGCAGATGACGGAAACCCAGTTTGGATTCCCTCGAAGAGAATAAAACGGAGACATGTCGACCTGGACGAAAATAACTAAATGGGTAATGTATATTATAGGACATATAACTTTAATTGCTGAAGGACAGGGACATATTTATACTTATTTGGTTTATATTCCTAACCCACCTCTGCTGTGGGCCCTAACATGGGCCAATCCAACTTTACCAAAATATCTGAATACTAGTTTAGGATTCCCAGGTCCAGTAGATTTTAGGCTTCCAAAAGTACTTAGGAAGAAGAAAAATGGTGTCAAATTTAAACTCTTCCATTTTTAGAAAGACCCATATGCTTAGGTAATGAATTACCACGTATGACAATAAGTAATTGAACTACATGGTTTAAGATTCGGAATGATTCTCATAATTATCTATATGTATATCCCTCTTTTAACTCTATGGAATCAAATAATACTTGCCTGTTAATAAGAGAGAAAGTTGGAATAGATGACAGTTATGTCATATGGACTGAGCAGTTATCATAATTAATGATTGCTATGGAATTGTAAGAGATGCAGCCCCTGTGGGGCCTCCCATCTCTAACTTGAAGATAACTGAGACTATATGGACAGGCAAGCTAAATCAGAGTTTAATACATAGAGGACAATTTGTGCCAAATCCATGGGATGATAAATATAACAGTAGTCAGAGAAATTTATGGAAAATTTTCCTAGGACTGTGATCAAATTTTATACAAAATTCTAGTAACTATAACCTCTCTTTAAATAGCAGCCATAAGCATTATTTGTAAATATGTACTAGAGATCCATATGTGTTTGTTAAAATCATATGCATATAAGAAATCAAATTGTAATTGTAAGAATTGTTCTCTATTCACTTGTCTCCAAGAATTTATGTTGCAGGAGCAAGGAGAAGAAGATGTGTGCTGCCAGACATCAAGATCCTGGTAATCCTCTCCAGAAACACAAATCCTGATCCATTTGGCAAAAGAAAATCTGAAAAGGACTAAGAGACTAATTGGGCTCATTATTGCTGCTGTCATTGAAATCATTAGAATTATCACAGTGACTTTGGTCACTGGAACTGCATTGCATCAAACTATACAGAGGCAGCATTATGTCAGAGAATGGCATAAAAATGTCAGTGAACTGTGGCATAGTCTATCTTGTATTGATGAGCAAATTAATATAGACTAAATGATACAGAGACAGCATTGGTTCATATTGGAGATCAAATGTATAATTTAAAATTTTTATGAAGTTTAAAATGTGACTAGAATGAGGGCAATTTTTGTATTACCCCATTAAAATATAATCATTCTGAAATAGAATGGCAAAAGGTAAAAAGGCATCTTTTGAGGCATTCTGATAGTTTGTCTCGATATTTTAAAATTACAAAAACGGGTATTAGAAATATCTCAGAATAATTTACATATAGATGATGGAAATGATATTATACAATCACTTACCTAAGAACTAAAAAATCTTAATCTTGTATATTGGTGGAAATCTTCTCATTTTTGACAACATTGGGAATAGGAATTTTACCTTTCTTACTATTTCTTTTTCTCTTAAGTGTCCTGAAGCACCATTTGCTATCTGTCATATCTTCTAATCATAAACAAACACAAGCTCTCAATGTATTGTTTGTAAAGGCTTTGAACTCCTCCCCTAAATAAGCTTTAGCTCTTGACTGGTAACCAATGATGGGTAAGACCCTTCCTTCAGAGCTTAAGGGCAACCTAAGACAAGCACAGTCACTGAACAAAGCCATGCTAACCATATGATTCTTGCAAAACTCTTGGCTCCCCTCCTGAATCAAAGTCAGAGTGCTTGACTGGTGGTCAATGATGGGTAAGACCCTTCCTTCAGAGCTTAAGGGCAACCTAAGACAGGCACAGTCACCTTGGCTTATAAATTAAAAAATGGGAAATGTAGGAGCCAGGGTTAATGGAAAAACTGTGCAATTTATTGGGGGCAACAGGCTTCAGCATCAGCAATAAACTGTGGAGATTGTTATCTGCTTAATTGGAGGACAGTCTGAGAGGGAAAGAATGTTTGTTTTTCCTTAAGCCCCAAGTCTTGTTAGCTATCTCTTGTATGTAGGGAGTAATATACTGAAAAGTAGGCACTCTGTTTTATCACAAAATGTATGCATGCTTTTAGTCACGTGAACCCTGCAGTATATAAGCAAGAACTAGTTAAGAATAAAGTTGTCTGTTGTCTTTACTGCTAAAGCTTCATAACACCTGATCCCAGTCTCTCTCTCGTTTTACTTTAACATTCCTTAGGGTCATAACAGTGGCCAACACAGGGGTAACTAAAATAACTCACAAATTAGACTTAAATTTAAAACAAAAGCAGCAAAGAAGGATACTAGATCTTAATACAAGGAAAAGTTCATCAAGAAGACATAGCAATCATAAATATTTTTGCACCTAGCCAAAGTGCTGCAAAATACCTGAGGCCCACATTGATAACACTGAAAGGAGTAGACATCTCTACAATAATATTTGGAGACATCAATGTACTGCTCTCATCAATGGATAGAATATCTAGACAGAGGATCAAAAGGGAAACTGAGATTTTTAATAATACAATAAATGAATTAGACTTAATAGGCATTTATAGCATAATATACCCCACAACAGCAGGACACACAGTTTTTCTCATGTGCTTATGGGTCATTATCTAGCATAGACCACATGTTAGGTCTAAAAGCAAGTTTCAATACATTTAGAACAATTGAAATTACATAAAACACTTTCCCAGATTATAATCGAATGTAGGTAGAAATCAGTAACAGATGGAAGGCCAGAAAATTCACAAATATGTAAACAACAAACTCTTAAACAACCAAGGAAGAAATTACAAGAAAAATCAGTAAATGCCTTAAGGCAAATGAAAATGAAAACAGCATATCAAAACTTACACTATACATCAAGGGCAGTGGACAGAAGGAAATTTATTGTCCTAAAATGTCTATATGAACAAAGAAGATGGAGGAAAAATGGAAGAACTAACTGTATGCTTGGAGGAGTTAGAGATAGAAGAGCAAGTCAACTCCAAAGAAAGCAAAAGGAAAGAAATAGTGAAGATTTAAGCAAAAATAAATGAAATTGAGAACATGAAAACAATAGAAAGAATAAAACAAAAGCAGAAGTTGGTTCTTTGATGAAATCCATAAACGTAATGGACTATTGGCTAGGCGGTAGGGAGGGAGAAGAAGAAGGAGAAGGAGAAGAGGAAGAGGAAGAAAAAGAAGAAGAAGAAGAAGAAGAAGAAGAAGAAGAAGAAGAAGAAGAAGAAGGGGAAAATAAATAAAATCAGAAATGAAAGAAGGAACATGACTACTGACCTTGCAGAAAGGAGATAATCAGAGGACACTATAAGGAATTATACACCAAAATAACTAGGCAATGTAGATGAAAGGGACAACCTCCTGATAAAACATGAACCACCAATAATGACTTGAGAAGAAATAAATGACCTTAAGAAACCAATCATAAGTAAAAAAGATTGAAGCAGTAGTCAGGAAGTTCCCACAAAATTAAATTCCAGGACTAGATGACTTCACATTTGAATTCTACCTAGTATTCAAGAAAGAAATAGTACCAGTCCTGCTCAAACTCTTCAAAAAAATTGAAGAGAAGTGAAAGATACATAACACTGTCTATGAAGCCAGCATCACCCTAATAGCACAGCCAGGAGAAGATACGACAAGAAGAGACATTTGCTGTCCAATTTCTTCAATGAATATAGATGCAAAAATATTAAACAAAATGCTTGCAAATTGAATCCAGTAGTACATTAAAAGAATTATACACCACAACCTACTGAGATTTACTCCAGGTATAAAAGACTGGTTCAAAACAAGAAAATCAATTAATGTATGCACCACATCAATAAATCATAGCAGGTAAACCACCTGATTCAAAATCCTTTCTTGATAAAAACATTTCAAAGGATGGCAATAGAAGGAAACTTCTTCAGTATAATAAAGGGAATATAAATACATTTATAAATATAAATACATGACTAACCTACAGCTAACACCATACTTAATGGAGAAAGATTGAAAGCTTTCCCTCTGAGATCAGGAAAAAGACATGGAAGACTTCTGTCACCATTGTTACTCAAAATTGTGCTAGAAGTTCTAGCTAGAG
>PVIY010047719.1:0-17689 GCA_004026745.1 Myrmecophaga tridactyla | reverse complement strand
TCTTCATTTTTCCTTAGGTGATTGCAACTACTTTTAGAATTTGACAATGTAATTTTGTTCTTTTTTAAGAGCAATGAAGAAAGAGGTAATTAACTGAAGGAAATTCTCCATTTTCAATGGACAGGCAGGCATGATGCTTTTGTAATTTTATTGGAACTCCTGCAAGTGCTTTGTTTTATGTTTATACGGTATAGTGACATAAATATTAGATGGGATAACTATGTAGCTGGCCAAGCATTTGTATTCTGTAGTGCAGTAACAAATTTTATTTCTTTGTTACAATTTGTGGCAGATTCAGTTGTCAACTTGATCAGGTGAAGCCACCTAGTTCTGTTGCTGATTTACATCTGCAGTCAGCCAGGAGGTGTGCCTGCTGCAATGAATGATGTTTGATTTAATTGGCTGGTGCTTAAATGAGACAGTGTAACATAGCACTGCCCATGCAGCTCAGCACACCTCATCTTAGCACTCACAGCTCGGCCCAGGCCTTTGGAGATGCAGAGAGAAATCACCCCGGGGAAAGTTGTTGGAACCCAGAGACCTGGAGAGAAGGCCAGCATAGACCATCCTGTGCCTTCCCACATAAGCAAGAACCTCAGATGAAAGTTAGCTGCCTTTCCTCTGAAGAATTAATGAAATAAATCCCCTTTTATTAAAAGCCAATCTGTCTCTGGTGTGTTGCATTCCGGCAGCTAGCAAACTAGAACACCATTATTGTGTTAAGAATGTCCTGTCTTTACAAGCACATTTGGGAAAAATCTCCAAGGCCAAACTTTTGATGTCTTCTTTGCAGCTAGCAGCTTGACTGTGCTGCTGCATTTCCTAAATGGAGTCATGGAAAATATTGAAATTTATCATGAGGTTTGATCTGAGTAAGCCACAAATTTGGCAATCAAACTTGATATTCATATGAAACTCCCTGATAAATTCTACAGGGCTCAGCAAGGTAACCTGGAATCTCAATTAACTTCTGAGAGTTACTACAAAGAAACCCTAAGTGTTCCAACAGTGGAGCACATCATTCAAGAACTTGAAGACATATTCTTAGAACAGCACCTCAAAGGTCTTAAATGCTTATCTCTGGTATTCTCTGACATGGAGCAGTTCAAATTCAATACATCAGAGGAACACCATGCTGACATGTATGGAAGTAACTTACCCAATCCTCAGCCAAGCTGCATTGTTGAAGAATTAGTGGAAACACAGAGGGAAAAATATAGAACTTCCATATACCTTTCATGAAGCCCTCCAACTTCCTTATCACATTTTTTCCTAACATTTATGCTTTGTTGAAGGTCTTATGTATTCTTCCTGTGATGAAGGTTGAGAATGAATACTATGAAAATGGATTAAAGTGGCTCATAACATACTGAGGAACACTTTGACAGACCAAAGTTTACTTCACTTAACATGAATTTTTATATTAAAACATGATCTGGATTTAATGGTGGACACATATATCAAACTTTATACAACTAAATCAAAGCTTCCTACAGGTAATTCAGAAACTTGAAAATATGTAACAGAATTTTAAAATATGTTTTTCTCTTGCATTTGGAGGAAAAGCTGTGAAGTGTATATAGGCTGCTTAATCATTATCTTTGCCTGTAGGTCTCCCATTGAGTACATTAGTCATTAACAATCTGCCTATTTAAAGGGCCCCTGTTTGAACTCTCATGCTTTGAATACCCATCTGTTCTTCAAGCAAATAGCATTGAAAGTACCACATTTTATTTCTGTATGATCTCTATTAGTGCCACTCTGGGATTATTTTAGTTAAGTCATTACAGACATAACATTAACCATCACTATGGATCCAATTGTCAGGTTATCAGTCCAGTTAACAGTATCAGTTCGAAGAAATAAATTTTAAGGAGGTATGTAAGTAAAAAATGCATTTTGTAAAATGTTAAAATGAGTCTCAAAACTGACCTTTAACTAGTAGGACTTTTAAGTATGTTTTTAAAAATTTGTATTGGACAGTTGAAAGAAATACAGGTGTGCTGCTCTGAAGCTGTTGTGTACCCAGAGGACACATGTTCTTTATCCTGACTCAATATTTTTGGGTGGGATCTTTTTTATTAAGTTGTTTCCATGGAGATATGACCAACTGTGGGTGGAACCCTGAGATTAGGGGTTTCCATGGAGTTGGGTCTCTACACATTCAAGGTGGTGATGCTTACTAGAGTCCTTTCAGAGGGAACCATTTTGGAAAAAAGTTTCAGAGCCAACACAGAGAAATGTTTCAAGATACAGAAAGAAAATGCCCACAGAGAAGCTGTTGGAAATGAGAAACCAAATGAGAAAGCTAGCAGATGTTACCATGTGCCGTCCCAGCTGACAGAGAAACCCTGAACATCATTGGCCCTTTCTTGAGTCAAGGGCTCTTTCTCTGGTTGTCTTAGTTTGGACTTAAAACTATACAATTGTAACTTAATAAATTCCCTTTGTAAAATCCAACCCATTTCTGTTTTATTGCCTTTCCAGCAGCATTACCAAACCAATACATCAGGGAATGAGAGAAACTGAGCCCACAAAGCAAGGATTTCAGTGTAGATTTTGTCTTTATAAAATGAGCCTAAAGGAACAAGTTACAGTTAAAGTTCAAATGCCTTTTTCCACATTTGGTTGTTGCTGTTTTACATTCCTTTGTTGAGCCTATGCCTATGTAAGCTTTTCAGCAGGTATGTGTGGAAAAAATTTGTTTCATGTTCAAGACAGAATCGGAGGTCATAGATATTGACAGATGATTTGTCTGTTTCCTTCTATTTCCATGACTATATCTAATGCCTCATCTTGATTTATAAGCAAAACCTGGAAAGCCTACTAAAATAAATGTCTTGTGGTTTATGTAGGAATAAAATACTGCTGTTATTTTTGGCAAAAAAAATCACCTTTGTACACTTTATTTCATGCTAAATAAAAGGTAAATTTTGTTTAAAAAAGAAAGATGCAATATGGCACTACTAAAAACTAATGCAATGAACACTTTGGTTAATGTCATATCAACTCATTAGAAATCAAAATTGAAAAATATTTAATTGTATAAATAGTTACCTGTCAATAACAACCCAATTTATTGTCTAACACCTGCTTTATAATATCAGAGTTCACATAGAAGTACAGTGTTAATGTTTGGAAGAAAATCTGATTTTTTAGAATTGAATACTACTCAATGTCAGCAGGGCTACATAATTATGTCAGAGAATCACAGGTGTCTCTATATAAAGAAAAAGAAAATTCAAGGAGGGAAGTGGGTTGCAGAAATGATCCTTTATAAATCTCTAAATGGTCTGATGTAAATGTCATGTGTGGACCTACCTTATAAGGGAGCATCCAGCTCTCAGGTAAACCATGAGGAAGTCCATGCCCTTTCTCTTTCATAGTGATTGAATTCCTGGGATTTAACTCTGGAAGTTAGACACATGATCAGAACTGACCTTTCCTCCACCTCATCAGGGAGGAAATATTTTAATGCAAGTTGCTGTAGATTCAATCCCATGAAAATGTGTTCATCTTTACCCAAATTCCTATTGAGGTGAACCCGTTTGTAAGGCATTATGTGTACTCATTTGTGAATAAGACCTTTGAAGATCATAATTAGATGAGATCAAACCAAATCATGGTGGGCCCTATTCCATATAACTGGAGTCCTTATAAAGTGAGAAATTTCTGACACAGTAAGTCAGAAGAAGCCAAAAATCAGAAGCTAAAGATCGAATTGATCACCAGGTGACAGGCAGAGATGCAAGCAAAGAACCCCAAGGATTGCTTCATTCCAGCACCAGATGTGGCAAATTCCAGAAGAAAGCATAGCCTAGTGAAACTTGATTTTGGAATCTAGTGTCCAAATTTTGAAACAATAAATTCCCTGGGTTTAAGCCCACCCATTGCGTGGTGCTTGTCACAGCAGCCCTGGCAGATTAGGAAAATAAACTTTCACGTAAGAATGTAATTGGAGGCTCAAGGAAAGTTGTAGGAAGATTTCATTTTGGGAAATGAAATTTCATTTGATCTTTTTAAATGTTTATGTGGCTGGTGTTATATTTAGAATGCATTCTTTGAGAAAATATCTATCAAGAAGAACTTGATAAAAATTCATGACTGCAAATTCCTTGACTTCTGGTTTTAATATTTGCAGGGAGGCAAAAGCAGTATCAGTGAAGTTGCAATTATTCCTCTTGGAAGATTGACAAAGACAAGAAGCTAAACACCACTTTTGTGAGGATAAGAAATAATGTGTATAATCAGAACAGTGCTTCACATGATAAGGCATATATCACCATAAAAAATTCATTCAAAAAACAAAGTCACAATGTTAGACTCAAAGACATAGCACATTACATAAATAAATTCAATATCCCAGTAGTGTCTTTTTATACATACCAAATAAGAGTTTTATATGGGAAATTTTATTGGACCTTTTTTTCTCCAGTAAAATTTTCTTTGGCATTGTATACATGTCTGCAATTGTGTTACATATGGGCACTAGTCAGAAAAAATCACAGTTCTAACCTCAAAAAAAAAGTACTTTCCCAGAGTAGCGCTAAAGAAAGGAGATAGCTTCCTATGAAATGTATCCACCCCGTATGTCAGAGTTCATCAGGTTCAAGAATAATAAATGTTTAAACCTAAAACTAGCCACTGAGTAATTGCATCCTAGGGGATCTTGTGTTTAAGGAACATAAATAAGTAAGAAAACAGACACCATCATAGAAAAGAATATTTTAGATAGGCAACCCATTTAAAGTGATTATTTCAATAAGCAGACAGACATGCTGGTTAGATTATAAAAACTCATGGGATAAATGGATGTAGGTATGGAATTACAATACCATAAGATGCATTTGACTATATGTCTGAAATTCTGAAGAACAACAATTTTTGGAGATTAACAATTAAGAATTCAAGAATATTTCTGTGCATATTTATTGAGTTAAAAGGAACTAATAGTGAAGAATGAGAAAAATAACATAATAGAGACTAACAAGAAAAGAAGGACTCAGGAATTAGAAATTAAAAAGGTAAGAGGACAAATATATGAGTGTGAAGATAAGTTTAGTAACTGTTTTGGTTTAGTAAAGTTGCTGGAATGCAATAACCAAAAATTGGTTAGCAAAGGGGATTTATTAAGTTACAAGTTTACAGTTCTAAGGCCATAAAAATGTCCAAACTAAGGCATACAGAGAAAGATAACATAACTCAATAAAGGCTTATGTCTGTCACATGGGAAGGGACGTGGCTGGCATCTGCTGATTCCTCTTCCTGGTTCTGTTGTTTCCAACTTCTGGTTCCATTGGCTTCCTCTCCTCTCTAAGCATCTGTGGTCCTTCACTTAGCTTTGCCAGGGCAAAATTCTGGGTACTTGGCTTGTTTAGCATCTCATGGGAAGGAACATGGTGACATCTGCTGGTCTCTGGTCTCTAATGGTACTCCAATCATCTCTCTTGGCACTCCAAGCATCACCAAATATTCACATCTCTGTTGGTTCTAAAACAACTGCGTATTCTCTCCTATATGAAATATCTCTGAATTATACATGCAGATTGAAAAGAAGTCAGGATTCATTGATGAGTAACCACACAATATCATTTACCCTGCTGGGACTGACTGATAACCCACAACTGAGGATTCTAATTTTCATCTTTCTATATCTCACCTACATATTGAGTGTAACTGGGAACCTGACAATAATCATTCTCAACTTCATGGATTCAAACCTTAAAGCTGCCATGTACATTTTCCTACAAAATTTCTCTTTATTAGAAATCTCATTTATATCTGCTTTTATTCCAAGATACTTATGTAACATATCAAAAGGTGACAAGACTATCACATCTGAGGATTGTGCCATTCAAATTTTTATGGTCCTCTTTGCTATTACAGAACTTTTTCTACTTGCCACCATACCCTATGACTGATATGTAGCCTTCTGCAAACCCCTACATTATGTGACCATCATGAACAACAGGGTCTGTAGAAGACTCATTCTTTCCTGGAAAGCTCATTTGTTGATTCTACTCCCACCACTTGGCATGGGCCTTAATCTGGAATTCTGTGATTCTAATATCATTGATTATTTTGATTGTGATATATACCCCTTTCTAAATATCTCATGCTCAGATATATGGCTCATAGAGCAGATGGTCATAATCTGTCCTGTGTTGACCTTTATCATGATCCTTGTATGTGTACATCTATCCTACATGTACATTGTCAAGACCATTCTAGGATTCCTTTCTGCCCAGAAAAGGAAAAAGTAATTTTCTACCTGCTCTTTGCACATGATTGTGGTCTCCTTCAACTATGGAAGCTATATCTCCATCTGTGTTAGACCCTCAGCAAAGGAGTCAGTGGTTGTTAATAAGGGTGTGATGGTGTTAACTACTCCATCGCTCCTATGCAGAACCCCTTCATTTACACCCTGAGGAAAAACAAGCAAAACAAGCCTTTACTGACTCAATCAAAAGAACTGTGTTCTTAAAGAAGTAAGAAAATGTACTGATGTAGAAGAAATTTTCATGGATACCATTACTCCTTCTTCTCTATAAATATTCTTGATTGAGTAATATGCTTCTTGCCTACACCAATTCCAGTTTTTGAGGACCTCTTGTACTCTAGGAACCATTAAAGTTATTTTAGATTTTATAAGAAACACTGAACTAATGAGATTAATTGTTTAAAGACACTGAGTTTGATGTTAAAGATGAGGTTTAATTATATCATGAAGTAATAATACTGCTAATAGTGTTCATCTTTGCATTGAAATGGCAATGATTACAGCAACTGCCACTTCCAAAATCAGTTGAAAACTATTATTTTTATGAGTTAATGTATAAAGGTGTTTTATCTTATCTCTAATTTCCTAATAGCTAAATTGAAGTTTAGAGAGTTAAAGAATGTTAATAAGTGGTTAAAGTCAGAATTCAATTACATCTTTGTCAGACTTCAAAGCCTGTTTGTTACAGCATAGAATGCCTGAAGACACACATGTTTAACATCATAATGTGCTCATGGGACTCTCTGGGAATGCCTACAAAAACTGGATATAGTTATAGTTTCATTCAAGAAAGCTTAAAAATTATGTGATTTTTGAGGGAAAAGATTAACAAAAACTAGTATTCCATTTTAAGCCTTCATTTCTGTAGAGAAGAATGGGAAATATTTATTTATTAGAATACACTTTGTATTTTATACTACATTCACACACAAAAAACTGTGTTTTAGCATAGATCAATGAAAGGCAGAAAGTTTCGTTCAAAAAATGAGGTCAAAAGCATATGTACCTTTTCTTGAGAAGATAACTATACATGGAATTATGTACAAATTGGAATACAGAATTGAACACATGAATATCAATAGGAATTATGTACTTTCCCAGGGAGGCCCCCCCCAAAAAAAACAGAACAACAGATTTTAAAAATCCCCTCTCTGTGATGAATTAATTTCAACAGATGAAAGGATTCATAGAAAATATTGGGCAATCCTTAGCCACTGATAGTGCTTCAATCACATATTTATATACACGTTCTGCCCTAATGGATTCTCAAAATAGATCCCTGAAACAGGTTCCTTTCATCAGTGTGTCCAGGCTCTGAGATCACGGGTTCATACTAGTGTTTAATTTTTGGACAATGGGAGTTTTATTTTAATGATTTTCTAACAACTCACACATTGTTCATGAAACCTTTCTTGCTTGTACTCCCAGATTGACAAAAACTGTTCATTGGACATTCCTACACAGACTGTGTAATGCATATCCATGCCATAATTATGCTACCTCTTCATTTTAGCTGTATTAATTATTTAGAGATTAAATATCAAAGTCTATATTTACATTGATCACTCTGACTTAAGTTGGGCCCTGGTCTAACTGAAACCTTAATGGTGTAAAAAAAGAGGTCAAACTATATAACACACTATAAACAAAGTTATTCAAAGTTAGTATTACCCTGAAAGAGAAAATAAAAATAAGGGCCCCTTTCTATGAATATTCTTGGTGTGAGGTCTCTGAAATGTCCCATCCAGGCCCTCCCATAGGCAGCTCATTAAATCTAGTTGTGGAGACCCTGATCAAATCCTGTCTAGAATTCTCAAAGCTCCTGTTCTTTGAAACAGCTACTATAATTTGTTTATTATTACTTTGGAGAAATATACCAGATATCTTTTTAGAAATCTAAAAAATATACAGGTCTATTGGGTTCCATTGAATTGCTCCATTGAAAAATTTAAAGACATCAGACAAAATTACTACAGAGAAAGCATTGTTCCAAACTCTATAAGCTCTTCAGACCAGCTCAAGTAGGACCCAGGTTAGAATAAAATCTATCCACTAGAGTTTAACTATTTTTCTGTGGGAAAGTCCAACTCAAATGCAATAGACTTTATAATGCCAACCCCAAATTGTATTAATTGCTTGAACATGTGAATATGCTACCTTACATGGTAAAAGGGAAATGGAAGATGTGATGAAGTTATGAATTGTAAAATGAAGAGATAATCCTGGATTGTCCAGGTGAACTCAGTGTAGTAAAAATTATTCTTATAAGAGGGAATCAGGAGGAGCATATCAGTAGTAGAGGACATGATATAGGAAGCAAGAGTTTGGAATGATGCAAGGAATAGACCATGAAAAAAGGAATGCAAGTAGTTGTTAGAAACTGTAAAGGGCAAGAGTAGTAATTCTATCCTGAAGCTGCCAAAAGTTGTTCAGCCTTGCCAACCTCTTGATTTCAGACATCTGACTTCTAGAATTTAAGAGAATAAAATTGCTGTATTTTGAGCAACTAAGTTTATGGTGATTTTTTACTGCAGTAATAGGAAATTCATACATCTGGAGAAAAAACAATTTTTGCCAAAATAGATATGCAAACATATCTTGATTAATTATAGCTATTCCCCAACATAGATACCCTAATGTAATAAATCTACAAGTGAATCCCAACACATCACGTTCCACATAAGTGAATTTTTAGAGAACATGCAATCATATTCCTGAGAATTTATTTAAAGAATTAGAGAGGAGCAATGATTTTGGTACAAAAAAAAAGTCATTGTCCTAATAAAAGTCTGGGCACACAAAGTACCTAAATGGACAAAGAGTTGTTCCTGCTGGAAAAGGATTCCCAGCCAACAGTTTGATATTCTAGCAATGTTTGTAAGCATATTATTCACACATTGACTACAGCAAAGTTGCTGACTTTGAAGTATTCCTTTAATTATTCCAGACTAATCCAAAAGTAACATTCACTTCAAACCATAATTAACTATCATGTTGATAAAAAATCATAAACAGTCAATTATTGCAAATATTTAGCTTAGTGGTACAAGATATCATTTATATGATATTGGTTGGTTCACATTAGATGCCCTCCACATTGCAATGATCTAACCTGCATCTTTCCCATATTCCATTGAGTATAACCATTAATTGGTTATTAATACTCCATATATCATAATACCTGAAAATTGGGATTACATCCTCCAGTTTATTGATTTCCATACTCACTGTTCCCTATACAACAATTGAGAAAGCTAATATTACATCTTCAGGAACAGACATTTAAATTTATCTCAGTACTCCTGAGGTATGACCCAAACAGTATCCTCTCTATAAACATGACTGCAGTGACAGATTTTGTAAGTTACATGTACATCTGATCTATGCTGAAAGTTTGAGAATTCCAGAATTACACATGGGCTAAATTTTTATCTAACTTTCTATCTTCACTCTTGCAATGTCCTTGCTCATCATTAAGAAAAAATATAATGGTTTCTTAGGCTTGGGATGCATAGGATTTCTGATCATCAGATCTCAGGGAAGTTTCTGGACCCCTAGATTATTCAACTGCAATTCCAGAAAATCCACACATTCAAAGGGGTGCTAATATAACCATAGACTATAACAATTACTCTAAACACACCTGGAAAAGCTTCAAAAGTCTCAAAAACATCTAGCATATATACAAGTAGATTATCTGTCCAACAGGAGAAAAAAATCAACCATCTCTATATTAAAATGCACCCATAAATATCCAGCATAACATCAAAATACTACTTGGTATGCAAAGAAGCAAGACTTGGCCCCATGACCAGAGGGTAAACAGTCAATAGTAAATAATCCTGTCATGATTTGGGTCATGTTGGAATTAAAAGATAGGTAAATCAAAGAGATTATGAAAATACATTTAAAAATATAACACAGAAGATGAAGTGTAGTAAGGAATGGAATTTAGTCCTCCAGCAACAACTAGTAAATAGGCAGGAATTATCTGGAATTATCAGACACACATCATGCACCAGTCTGGAATTGGTGGAATGACTGACATCACAAACAGAAATATTAGTCTCCCAAGCCATGGAGGCTGGTGTCCCTCCCCACTGGCACCACAGGCTGTCCTGGAGTTGGTTCCCTAAGGGAGAAAGAAGCCCTCTCTACTAGAAGCAGGGAAGGTAGCTCAACCAAGCTCCAATTATGGCATTAATCAACAACTTTGGAATACTGAATATAAGTTCTGAGCACAGACAAAACCGGGGCAAGAATGAAAGTAAGTGGAAGGTTTCACCTCTGCAGTGGGGAGGCAGAGCTAATGGAAAAAAGTCTTTTGAAGTTCAACAAGCTCAGAATACTGGAAAGATGCTGTGCCCCAAGAAAAGGTCACATAGATTTAACAACCCATTAGATAGTGCTCCAGACATTCTCTGTCTTCAGCACTTCCCCAGGAAAAGGCAGAGTTAAGGTATGACTGAGAGACAAAATAACTAGCAAGGTGGAGGAGATAATTCCCTAACAGGCATACCTTTAAGTACTCTCTACTGGGAACAAGGGAAGGCAGCCCAGCCAAACCCCAATTGTGGTTGTAATCCCAGCAGAGAGCAGGTGGGTCTGAGGGAACAAAACTGAATGAAATAAAATTTAAAGAATACAGACAGAGGCTTTTGGAGTCAGCCAAGATCAGAGTACTGGAAAGAATCTGTGACCCAAGAAGGAAGGCACATAGAGTCGGGTACCAACTCCAGCTTTTGCCCAGCAAACTTTGGGGACTGGGGGTTGGCTCTGAAAAAGGGCATCTTTTATTTTTCTTTGTTTCTTTTTTGTTGTTATTTTTAAAACTATTCTAAGAAGCTCTTTAGAGAAAACCTCAGGCAGTTTCAATTATCTGTGGGACCCAGTTAAGGGCTGAGTTAAGATAGAGCTGAGGTACAAAGTAATGAATCATGGAGGAGATAAACACCAAAAGGCATATCTTCCCTCAAGAAAAGAGGTGGTTGGGCCCAGCTCAAGTGGCAACCACCCTCCAGATAATTCAGGCCCCTGGGGCTAGAAAACAGAAACAATTTAAGCTTGACTTCTAACAAAGCCTCTGTCTCAACACACACACGGCAGGGAGTGCCTGCTGAGAATTTAAGGCACTTCAGCATTTTACACCAGTGGGGAGCTGCAGGCTGACAAAGGCCACATTCTAAGGATAGCAAAGGCAAAGAATCTAGAGGCTTCAAAGGAAAGTCTGATAATCTGCTGTGTCGCACCCTTGGGAAACTTAATAATGATTACACCCCCTCCTGTCTGGTCTTGGAAAATCTGATTGGAGTAAATCATATCTGGGGAGACCCTCCTCAAAAAATGATTCCACATAGGCAAGACAAGAACCAGAAAAATAGGAGCTGAAAAAAAAAGTCAAACAACAAGAAATCCTTAGGGGGAAAAGAGTGAAAACAACTGACATGATAAACTAATCAAGGAAGCCAGATGCCTAGACACCAGCAAAAAATTACAAGTCATACTAAGAAAAATGAAGATGTCGCCAAGTAAAGGAACTAGCATTTCACATGAGATACAGGAGTTGAAACAACTAAATAAAGATGCTTAGACAAACATGCAAAATAAAATCAAAGATCAAATGAAGAAGTTGAGGGAAGCTATGGCAAAAGAGATGAAGGATATAAAGAAGATATTGGGCTACCAAAAGGATTACTTGAAAGTTTGAAAAGTAAATGGCAGAACTATGGGAATGAAAGGCAGAATAGAAAAGATGAAAAACACAATGTGAACATGCAATAGCAGATTTGAAGAAGCAGAAGAAAGTATTAGTAAACTAGAGGACAGTGCAACTGAAATCCTACACACAAAAAGCAGATAGGGAAAAGAATGGAAAATTATGAGCAAGTGTGGTAGTTAGATTCAGTTGTCAACTTGGCCAGGTGAAGGTACCTTCTGTGGACATGAGCCAATAGTAGGTGAACCTGATCTGTTGCTGATTACATCTGAAGTCAGCTAGGAGTCGTGCCTGCTGCAATGAATGATGTTTGACTTAATCGGGTGGTATTTAAATGAGAGAGCACAATATAGCACAGCCCAAGCAGCTCAGCATACTTTATCTCAGCACTTACAGCTCAGCCCAGGCCTTTGGAAATGCAGAAAGAAATCATCCTGGGGAAATTTGTTGGAACCTAGAGGCCTGGAGAGAAGGCCAGCAGAGATCACCCTGTGCCTTCCCAGGTAAGAAAGAATCTCAGTTGAAAGTTAGCTGCCTTTCCTCTAAAGAACTAGCAAAATAAATCCCCTTTTATTAAAAGCCAATCCATCTCTGATGTGTTGCAGTCCAGCAGCTAGCAAACTAGAACAGCAAGGTTTCAGGGAAATTAATGACAACATGAAGCACATGAATATACATGTTATAGGTGTCCCAGAAGAAGAAGAGAAGGTAAAAGAGATGGAAACAATAATGGAGGAAATAATGACTGAAAATTTCCCATCTCCTATGAAAGACATAAAATTACAGGTCCAAGAAGCACAGCATACCCCCAAAATAATAGATTTGAATACACCTACTCCAAGACACTTACTAATCAGATTGTCAAATGTTGACGAGAAAGAGAATTCTCGAAATAGCAAAATAAAACAATCCATCACATGCAAGGGAAACTCAATAATACTGCAAGCAGATTTCTCAGCAGAATCATGGAGCTGAAGGCATTTGTATGATGTATTTAAGATATTGTAAGAGAAAAACTGCCAATCAAGAATTCTATATTCATCAAAACTGTCTTTCAAAAATGAGGGAGAGTGTGGGCAACAGTGGCTCAGTGGCAGAGTTCCTGCCTGCCATGCCAGAGACCTGGGTTCAATTCCCAGTGCATGCCGATGTAAAAAAAAAAAAAAATGAGGGAGAATTTAAAATTTTTTAAGACAAACAGATACTGAGAGAGTTTGTGAACAAGAGACCTGCTCTAATTAATACTAAAAGGAACAACACAGGCAGATAAGAAAGACAAGAAAGAGGGTGTTTTAGTTTGCTGAAGCTGCCAGAATGCAATATGCTAGTAATGGGTAAACTTTTAAAAGGAGAATCTATTAAATTGCAAGCTGACAATTCTAAGGCCATGGAAATGTCCAAACCAAGGCATCCAGAGAAAGATACCTTAAGTCCAAAGATAGTACTGGTGAATTTTGAGGTTTCTCTCACAGTTAGGAAGGCACATGGTGATGTCTGCTAGCTTTCTTTTCTTGTTTCATAAGGCTTGCCCAAGGGGCATTTTCTTTCTGCATTTCTGAAGTTTACTGGCTGTCTGGGCTTTGTTGGCTCTTAAAACTTTTTTTCAAAAATGGCTCCCTCTTAAAGGATTCCAGTAAGCAATGCCAAATGAGTGGAGACACATCTCCATGGAAACTTTCCACAACAGCAGGGTACACATTTTCTTCATGTGCTCATGGATCATGCTCCAGAAAAGACCACGTGTTGGGTCACAAAGCCAGTCTCAAGATATTATAAAACACCGAATTTATTCAAAATACTTTCTCAGATAATACTGCAATGAAGTTGGAAGTCAATAAATGGCAGAAAGCCAGAAATTTCACAAATATATGAAGAATAAACAACACACTCTTAAGCAACCAGTAGGTACATGACATTTTCAAACCAGCACAGAGGGATTTGAAGAAGAGTGTAGAAATAAAGACTTATCAGGAAGATTAAAAAGGGAGAAAAAAATAAGATATGGCAAATGAAATCCATAAGAAAAAATGGTAGAAGAAAGTATTGCCTTTACACTATTAACATTAAATGTTAATGGTTTAAACTCCCCAACAAAGAAACATAGGCAGAATGGATTTTAAAAAGAAAAAAAAACACAGGGCCCATCTACAGACTTTCTAAGAGACTCAATTTTGATCAAGGTCAAAACTAGGTTGAAAGTGAAATATTGGAAAAAGATATTTCATACAAACAGCCAGAAAAGGGCAGGGGGCACTATACTAATGTTTGACAAATCAAACTTCAAATGTAAACAATTAAAAAACACCAAGAGGCAGAGCAAGGGTAGCTCAGTGGTAGAATTCTTCTGTCTAAAACATGAGACTGGAGCTAGAGTTCTGCAACTATGAAAGTCTGCATTCCCCCCATACAGCAGCTGTGAAAAAGACTGAAAAAGAGATCAGACTTCAGTTAGGGCTATGAATGAAGTAGATCTGGTTAGGACTAATGTAAATCAGACTAAAGGGTAAAGAATGATATTTACTGTGTCTTAAAAGTTCAAACTCTGTTGAAGACTGTGCTGGTTTCAAAGGATTATGTACCCTAGAAAAGCCATATTTTAAGCCTGATTCAATCTTGTGGGAGCAACCATTTCTTTTAATTCCCATTCAGTACTCTGAATTGGAAACTTGATTAGATTATATTCACAGAGATGTGACTCATTCGAGTTGTGGGTATTAACCTGGATTAGATGGAGATGTGACTCCACCCATTCCAAGTGGATCTTGATTGGTTTACTGGAATCCTTTAATAGAAGAAGCATTTTGGAAAAAGCATGAGAACAACAAGAGAACCATGACTACAACAAGAGCCCATGCAGCCAGAGACTTTTGGAGATAAAGAAGGAGAACACCCCTGGGGGAGCTTCATGAAACAAGAAGCCTGGAGAGAAAGATAGCAGATGTTGTCATGTTTGTCATGTGCCTTTCCAATTGAGAGAGAAACCCTGAACTTCATTGGTCTTTCTTAAGTGAAGGTAACCTCTTATTGATGCCTTAATTGGGACATTTATATACCTTGCTTTAATTTGGACATTTAACTAGCAACTTCCTGCAACTGGAACAGAAGAACATAGACCAAAGAAAGAGTTATTTATTTGGTGCAGAATGTATATTTTCTGTAGCATACTATCCAACTCAACATGTGTGGTCAGTTTATTCAACACCATAAGTACATGGAACCATGAATAATGAGTGAAATCTTGCTGTGTTTTACAGGTTTTTGTGATGCCCCAATACATGCCAGAGTAATTTGGGCAGAAATAAAAAAGTATTTGCAAAGTCTCCTTCAGGGACAGAAGAAAAAATTTGGAAATATTAAACTTCCCCACCTGGGGAATTCCATATACCTTCACAAGCATTGGGGACTGCCAATTTAATAGGCTGAGGCTTTGATCTTGATTTTGCCCTTATTTAATTATGTAAGAAAATATTTACAATTACAAATATGTATTATGATAATTATGCCTAAGTATCATCCCCAGAGAACCTCTTTTGTTGCTCAGATGTGGCCTCTCTCGAATCCAACTCACAGGTTAACTCATGGTGCCCTCACCTCCCTCCATGTACATGGGACATGGCTCCCAGGGTACACCCAGGGGTGTAAATTTCCCTGGCAATGTGGGAATTGACTCCAAGGAATGAGGCTGGACCTGGCATCATGGGCTTGAGAAAACCTTCTTGACCAAAATAGGAAATAGAAATTTATTATAATAGAGTTGCAGTGGCTGAGAGATTTCAAATAGAGTTGAGAGGTCATTCATAAGGTTATTCTTATGCATTTATAGCTATTCCTTTTTAGTTTTAGTTTATTAGAATAGTTAGAAGGAAATACGTGTCATTGAACTACATTCCAGTAGACTTGACTCTTGAAGATGATTGTTTAACTATTTAGATTTTACAGCCTGGACGATGTGATTGTGAAAACCTGTAGCTGACACTCCCTTTATCCAGTATATGGAAAGATGAGTATAAAATTAGGACAAATAATAAATAAATAATAGGGGGAAAGGGGGTTCTATGATATTTTGGGTGTTATTTTTCATTTTTATTCTCATATGTATTCTGGAGAAGTAAAAGTGTTCAAAATTGATTGTGGTGATGAATGTACAACTGTATGATTACACTGTGACATTGTATAATTTGAATAATTAGATGGTATGTGAAATATCTCAAAAATAGCATTAAAAGCAACAAAAAATGAAAAAATACATTGTAAACATTGTCATAATGTCAAAAATATTAGAAATAACAACATGCTATAGAAACTATGAAAGGTACCAAATGTCATTTCAAGTACAATAAAATGAAATTGCTGAAATAAACAATTCTGAGTATATTTAAGATTGGCAGAAGAAAGTGTCAGTGTGCTTGAGACTGAACATGAGAAGTTATCCAATTTTGAACAACATAAAAAGTTTGAAATCTATGCAGAATTCTGTGGCCTGTGAGATTATACCAATGTATCTAATAAATATGTACTTACAGTCTCAGCAGATAGAATTTGGAAAAGAAGCACTTTTGAAGTAATAATGATTGAAAATATTCCAAATTTGGTAAAATACCAAAGAATATAATAGTAAGAATAAATATGAAGGAGAAAGTAAAGATATTAAAGACATACATATCTATAAAAACTTGGAACTTTTCTGAAGAGGTATTTTTTGTGAAAGAAATGGAAAATTTGTTTAATATCATCATGTCTTTCACATGTAAACTGTGAACAAAATAATAAATGTGTGTAGGTATATGTGTGTATGTGAAAAAAATATATGCACATAAATGTCTATGTGTATATATACTCCTCTACTGAAGAAACATTTATTTATCTATTTATTTTTATATAGTCACAAAGCCTGTAAAATATTAAGGAAAGAAAATTTAATGTAGGATTATTAGGGCAGAAAATAAGCAATTCACACACATGGAAGAATGGGTAAAAGGAGGCAAGGGAAAAAGAAATAATAACAGCACCCCTATTCTCAGATAGTCACACTGAATTCATGGATTAAAAGACAAGATAATAATATCTCTCTAAATTGGTCTATAGATTCCATTCAATTTCTATTTTTAAAAAAGTTTAGCAAGGGTTTATGTATCCATAGCAAGCTTGATCTAAAATTTATATGCAAAGGAAGGGCAATAGAACATCAAAAACAAGTTTCAGAAAGGAGAATATGAAGAGGGAAGAGTCAATATTCTTTATACCAAGATTTATTATATAGCTACAAAAATCAATACTGTAGTAGGAAGATGAAAAGACAAATAACAGTCTGGGAAGAAATATTGCAAATCACATGCTCAACAAAATATTTGCATCTAGAATATATAAAGAACTCTCAAAACTCATCATTAAAATAACAAAAAATAGGGGTGCATGGGTGGTTCAGTTGTAGAATGCTCGCCTTCCATGTGGGAGACCCAGGTTTGATTTCTGGACCATACACACACAAAAAATTAAAAAATAAAAATCAGTTGACCATAAATACAAGGGATTATCAGAAGTCTGAACTCTTTTCTATTGATCTTTTGTCTAATTAATGCAAATATCAGACTCTCTTAATTACAGTAACTCTATAGTACATGTAAAAATCAGATAGTATGGATCTTACAACTTTATTGTTTTTCAGATATGATTTGGTTATTCTAGGTCTATTG